>WOVY01006408.1:0-24373 GCA_013436015.1 Rhipicephalus annulatus | reverse complement strand
TGCTGCTCTTTTTTTTTTCTTCATCAGGGGGGAAGAAAAAATTTTTTTCAGCCAAGCAAAGCCATGGACCGGGTGACAAAAACAAAAAGAAAAGAGAGCGGAGTGAAGGACGCAAGAGGAGAAGGCTACAGGCGCAGGAAGCTGAGAAGTCAAAAAAAGTTTTTCGCGCCATTTTTGAAAAACCTGGGGCAAGTACTTCATCATGTCCTTTGGAAGTAGCTCCATCTCCTGCCACTTCATTAATGCCGACAACTTGACGAAGGAGTCGTTCACGAAACTTCTAAACACAGTATGCTATGCGCAGACAATCCCGGGGATATTGCAGTAGAGGAGGAGGACAACGGAACCGACATTGGACTTCGGCTGGTTGAGCCTGTTGCTCTGAAGCTAAGCAAACTGGATTCCACGAAGCACCCTCAACCTATCATCTCAGAACTCGTTCAGAGCATGACCTAGGTCTCTTAAAATTTGACACTGGTACTGGAAAAGCCGTTTGTGTCTGACGCTGTACGAACGGAAATTGTTAAACTCGGGGCCATGTATTTCCAAATCGGGAAGGACTTTCTTGCCAACAACAACCGATCAATGACTAGAGTTGGTTTAAGAAGAAATTAGGTGATGGTCGTGGTGAAGAAGTCACCCGTTCGTGGCTGGCCTACTCTCCTGCCAAAAGGCAGCATTTTGCATTTGTTGCCTCCTTTTTTCCGCTCAGATCACCTATCATCTTTGGAACAAGAGGGGGGATTCACCAAATGGAAGGCACCCGAGAAGATCACCCTTCACGAGAATGCAAAGAATCACCGAATGTGTTTCTCACAGTGGAAAGAAATGGAAAGAAATTTGATGCATACTACGGGAATAATTGACGCTGACCTTCAGTCACAGATGGAGAAAGAAAAGCACAAGTGGCGTGAAATTTTGACGAGAGTCCTCCACTGCATAAAATTTCTGCTACACAGAACTTGGCATTACGAGGGCATCGAGAGAGTTTTCAAACCACCGCGAGAACAATGTCGGAAATTTTCTTGGTCTTTTGAAGTTAATTGCCGTTTTTGACCCCGTTATGAGCAACACCTCACATACGTTGAAAGTCATCCAGGGTCCACTTCGTACCTATCGCCTTCTGTACAGAATGAATTCATTCACATGATGGCTGTCACAGTTCGCGAGTCCTTGCTGCGAAAAATCCGTAAAGCCAATATTATGGCATTATGTTTGACACCACTCCCGACCAGGCACACCGTGAGCAAATGTCAGAAGTTGTGCGATATGTGGAAGTTGACTTTGATAAAATCTGTTTATGTTCAGGAGTCCTTCCTCGGCTTTATCCATGTAAAGAACAAAGACGCCGAGAGCTTCGTTGACGTGATACTTGGCAAGCTGGTGGAAGAGGACAGAATGAACTTACAGGACTGTCGGTCACATGCTACGACAACGCTGCCGTGATGGCTGGACAAAAAAGTGGTGTCAGTCAAAGAATCGCGGAAAAAAAACAAACTGGCAATCTTGTAAACTGCGACAACCACTCACTGAACTTGGTTGGTGTACATGCTGCTAAGGAAGAAGCCATGATGATGACTTTTTTGGGACCATCGAAGCACTTTACTGTTTTTTTCTCGCTCAACGTACCGTTGGGAGAAATTAAAAAATGCAGTGCCTGTTGTTGTGAAATCAGAGTCTGAGACCAGATGGAGTGCAAGGGTCGAAGCAGTGAAGCCGGTCGGTAGATACCTTGAGAAGATACTTGAAGTTGTTTCAGGAAATGTCAAATAATGACCAGAAACGAGCGAGACGAAAAGTGATGCTGCACTACTGCAGAAGCGGATATTAAGTTATGATTTTTTTTATTTTGCTGGGCTTTTGGAACAAGGTACTTGTTCGCATAGACCGTGTTCAAAAAGACTGCAAGATCCTAAAATGAACTTTCACGATGCTGCCTTAGACATGAAAGCTCAGAGATCACTTTCATGAAGAAAGGGAAACTCTGGTAAGTGAGTCACTTGGTGAAGGGCTTCGTCTCTGTGAGACGTATGATGTCGACGTTGAAATGCGTGCACGACGAAAAAAAACAGATGCCTGGTGAAAAGTCGAAAGGAGAGGCGTTGACGGCTAAACAGGAAACAGAAAGGGTATGAAATGCACACTCGATCGTCTTCATTCGGAATCGACCAGAGGTTACTCGCCTGCAGGACACCGACCTCAAGTTTGGCTTTCTGCTCGACATCAACAAGCTGTGCTACAGCGAAGACAAAAACGAACTAAAAACAAATTGCAACACATTTGGCAATTTCTACAGTTCCGACGTTAACGCGCAAGACCTCTATGAAGAGATTTTTATTGGGCTGCTGCTTTCACGGCGTATTGACCAGACAGTATCAAGACCGGAGAACTTCTAAATTTATTGTGGAGTATGGTGATGATGGCGTATTTCCCAACCTTCGCGTCGCCTTCAGATGATGTTAACCATTGGAGTTTCCATCGCTGGCTGTGAGAGGTCCTTCAGCAAGCTGAAGCTAATACTCTCCTATTTGCGTGCCACAATGGGCCAAGACAGACTTACTGACCTTGCGCTACTGAGTGTGGAAAGAGAAGAACTGAAAAAACGAACTTTGACGTCATTATAGAACAGTTTGCTTCATCGAAAGCAAGGAAAGTGCAGCTCTAGTTTTTACGGAGTGTTCCAGTGTATAGTGCATTTTATATTTGTCTTAATATCCATGATGTAAATAAAGTGTTTTAATAAAAAAAAACGGGTTTTTTCTTGACAACAATTATTCACGATCAGCGTTACAGCACTGACGTCATAAAAGGCAACAATATGCGATAACAGGGAGACAACAGGGTTTGCCGGAACGAGTTTTTTAACGCATCATTAGCACTGATGAAAAAAATGCAGGCATCATATGCAGATTTGGCGTACGCAATAATTAATTTTGAATGATACATTTCACGGTAATGTAGCGAGAAATGGTATGGGACTATTTACATATGCCTAGTTCGTGATTCTATTTTCTGTGCTTATATGGATTTCATGAATTTCGCATATTTTAAGTAAAGCGAGATGACAAGAAGTGACCACCAAGGTCCATTTTTTGTTAAACTTTTTTTGCTACCATTGTGGACTTCTGGGTGTTTGTGTGATGCATGGACGTACAAGGCGGCTATACCGTACAACAGCAAGAATAATAATCATAATAGAATAATAATAATAATAATAATAATAATAATAATAATAATAATATAATACTAACAAACTTATCACGGGCATAATGAGGGGCGCGGAATATATTTGCCCTGGGCGGCCGTCCATCTAGTTACGCCACTGCAAGGCATGGCTAACGTGAAAAATCAGGGTACCTTAGCGATAGGATGACACATAGAAAAACATTATGGGCGATTTTTAGACATTATAGAATATCAGTCCTTTTTTGCATGGAACTGTTTCTTAGCTTTGTATGTTTTGCTGTGTTCTCTTTCCTATGACCATTTTTTTATTTTTCTTCAGTAGCTGGTAGAATATCTCTGCTACTGTTCAAGTGTTCTTGAAAAACATTTAACTATAAGTTCTACCTTCCCAAATTTAGGTAGAGCTCGATAACTGTTGTGGGCTGAAAGGCTTGGAAGATTGCCCTCTTTTACGTGTTTGTAGGGTGAATGTCTTCTTCGATGACCTTGCAACTGAAATATGTCACATATTTGTAAAAAAATTAAAACAGTAGGCACTTACCTAGAGCATTAGATTTCCTCAATCCCTGCAAGATGTATTCCGATGCTTGCTGGCAATCACCGATGTCAAACTCTGTCATAGTGAGGTCACATTGCTGATGCATCTTTTGTGTCAAGATGCTGTGAAGCACCTCACCTGTTATCGCCTGAAATATCGGGGCAATGACTGGAGCTTGCAGGAAGCACTTGAGACTTGTGCTTACTGTAAACAAAGGTTGCTTCCCTGGTGTAAGTAGAAGTGGTTGTTGAAATGGCAAAAATGAGCTCTGTGCAGAAAGCACTTTTCTGCCTGCTTGGGCCGTGTACAAGTTCTTTCATTCTAGAGGTGGGTAACGATATGTGTTCAACAAATGGGTATTGTTGTTTTGTCCTCCTCAGATCAACATACGCTCTCATTTTCCTTCGCAATGGTGATTAGTGGTGTAGCCTAGGTGCTGCTCAACTTTCTCCTACAATGCAAACAAACATTTCCTTGTGGAGCAAAACACGAGAGCGGGGCCTAGTTTTTGAGAATATGTACTTGAAATTTTGTGCTGTTCTAGCTTTTGTTGAGAACATGCCCAGGTACTTGTGTATTAAAGCCACAGCTCACGCTCCAGCCGCAATATGGCCAAGTTCAAGCCATTCAAGTTTTAGGCATTCCATCAAATTTTTTCATTCAGAACTGGTTACTTCCTGCCATTGTCCTTTACAATAATGCCACATAACATCATGCTCTTGTCTTTGTACTTAAGCACCACACCACTCTGTCCTTTTACGTATATGGGCAAAGTTGCATTTACCCTGGTTCACATTTTACATGTGAAAACCTAGACTGGTACTCTCTGCTTCTGAACTTCTACACTGTTCGTAACAGGATTGTGTTACATTAACCAAATTCGAGTCCTCATTCAAAGATTCAGGCACAAAAAATGCTTGGTCTTGCTCTAGTTTTTGGGACATGCTTTTCCACGTACCTTACTTCTAAACATTACCAACAAATGGAATTTTTCTAAACCAAGACATTTCTTATGAGTATCCCATGCTGCATACTTCACATTTTTGCTCCTGCTGACTCTTCTTTCGTTTGGATTAGTTGGTGCCTGGTCTTGACGCAGCGAGCCCTTGACTGTGTGCACTGATGCCTCTTGTTCTCTTTTCCACATTCGCTTAGTGTCTGTCATCACTAGTGCCCTGCCCAGGGCAATTTTGTGAGTGGCAGCAAATCAGTTTGCCGCTGCTATATCATTACACGTTAAGTAATGCTCCAAATGCTTCAAGTACTTCTAAACACCTTTGAAATACACAGCCTTAGGGTAGAGCTCTGTCTTCATCCCAAGCAGTGCCATTTCGAGAGATCTAGATATGTAGTGAGGCATTTCCTTGCCTCTAGTGTTACAAGTTCGACGTCCCGTTGCCGTTCTTCGTAGTAGAGTACTTCTGCTGAGAGTTCGATAGGCAAAAGTTGGTGATCTGCTTCCAGGTGTACATGTGGCACTGTTCAGTGGACGAAGGTGCAGCCTACTTGTTTCCTTTTATGCCCAGCCGCTAGGCATTCCCCTCAGTGGGTATGTAGGGACGTGGTTGCGAGCTGTGATATATCACCCGGCCCCGCAGAAATACAATAAGCAATGCCTTTATTTAGTGCCTATGTACAGTACCTAACGATTGAAATGCAGCATGAATTTTTTTCGGATGACAACTTATATGTAAAATTGCTCAAAATTGCCACATCTTGTCGAAACAAATCTGGTCTCTAGAAATAATATTGGCTTTGATGTACACATTCTGTTTGACATTACACTGATATGGGCAAATGAAGACAGTCGAAACATAAGTATTTGTGCTCCGTAGCCCTAAAGATGCCTCTTTCAGTCTGTGAGTGCTGTACTATGGCCTCCGATTGCGGGCGCGCAGCGGGTTTCTCTCAGGCTGTCCCAATCGTATGAAGAGCGCGTGTTTCGAGAGGTGGGCGTGGTCCTCTCTTGTCTCCGCACGGCATCGCTTTTACTTTCGGTCGAAAGGGCTGTCGCGCTGTTGGCAAAGCTTATATGTGGCGAGAAAAAAATGGTTCTGTGCTTTTATGTAACTTTGTATTCATTCGGAAATGTCGAGCCAAAGTGTAAGAGAAGTGAAGTCAATCCTTGGGCGTATATATTCTCAAATACTTGTTTTGCTGTAGACTTGTGTTGCCCATATTATAGCGCTTATAACTGTGATACCTCTGCAAGAGATCCGTATGGGCTGGAAACACTGTACTTCGAAGTTTGCAGGCCTTATTGTAGGGACGGCACTGGCAAAGACAAAAAAATGACAACGCAATCAACAAGTGAAGTCGGAATAGTGCCACGCTCTATTCTCACGGGTTACACTCCATTAAAAGCAGGGGCGGCGCCAGGGGGGGGGGGCAAGGGTGGGCTGGAGCCCCCCAAAATTCTCGCCTCGCCTGCCCCCCCCCCCCCCCCTATGCCCGCCGAAGTGCCCGGAAGCATATATTGAAAACCTAGTAGGAGCAGTGCTAGCAACCGACGGCGAGAGCTGATTGGCTACTTGCGCCGAGGGACGCTCTGACGTTACACCATAGCAACGGTGACGGTGCCGCTCCAGACCTTGGCCGCGCGGGCTTTTCCGTCGAGAAGCTGGGCTGCACGACCATATCGAATCAAGCCATACGCAATTCGATGTGGCAATTCGATATGGAGGTTGCTTGCTCGCTCGTTTCAGCGATCGCTTTCCAGACTACAGTAGGCAGTGGAACCCAGAGCGCACCAGCGGCACGGCCTTGTTTAAGCTTAAACCGCGTAGGCCGCTGCACAAAAGCACGCAGAAATGTGGTTTGGTGTGAAGGGGAGAAAGATTCGTTCTGCCAGCCTCAAGGACCCCACAACCCGCGAAAGACTTAAAAAATGCTGGCCGTAAACAGCGGGAAGGAAAAGCGCACGTGGCCGTTCGAAGCAAAAAAAAGTTAACCTCTGAAACAAAATTGTCATGCAAAACAAGAAAATGAACAAACCTATCAACTACATTTTATAGAAACAATACTTCCAACTGTTCATCTCGTCTTGCTCAAGTTCGCGGATATTTATTTGTAAGATAGAAATGTGGTGTTTGAAGGGTCACAGCTTATGTACAACGCTGTATACCAGTTTCCTTTATTTCACGAGTTACACGTGGCATGATTGGGTCGCAAATCGGCCAAAGTGCGTGTATGTAGGCTCTGCGCAGTTCCGATTAAAGTTGATATAGGCGACATAAAGGCACGTGCGCATTATTGCAAAACTGTGCGCAATGGGAAACGCCTGCAATGCATGGTAAGCTTTAATTAATACGCATCATTTTATTATTATTTGCTGTTCGATAAAATAACTTAACGGGCGCTTTAGAGCATGTGGACCAAACTAGGTGATATAATAAAGGCACATGCTGGCTCCAGATACAGCGCGTACTTAACAAAGCAGCTCTCCGCGCGATGGGAGGCACCTTCAATGCACTATGAGCTACATCGGCCAGACAGGGCGCTGCCTCAATGACCGACTCAGGGAACACGAAAGAAATCTTAACAATAACGAGAGAAGTCATCTTGTTGACCACTGCGCGGCGTGCTCGAATTGTGAACCACGGTTCCGCTGCGCAAAAATCCTTGGCAGAAGTAGGCAAAAAACGGCCCGTGAAACCTTAGAAGCGTTTTTCATTATAAAAGCAGGTGAGGATTGTATCAGCGACACTTCCATTGCACTGTACAAAGCCAAAATTCAACTTCTGACGCGCCTTGTTTGAACGTTTTTTCTGTTTCCTGTTCTAAGGATCGCTGTGACGATGCGCCTGCGCAGCTTGCTGGTATATATACTTGTTGATCTGCGTTCAATAAATCAGTTGTTAGTTTGCGCCTGTGCTCGTCTCTTCTTCCCTTGTGTTGTGTGGTAGCGCTTTTACGATGTATTCCATGGCTTTAATTACAGCCTGTTATTTCGGTACCGAATGTTGCTGATAGGGTTTTTTTAATACAATTAAAAAAAGTTTGTGAACAGTGCAGCAATTTTTCAGCGCAAAATTACATAATGCTCTGGGAAAAGCTAGGAATACATTCCTAATTAAGGCAACTTTATTCACTAAACAAAGCGCGTCGGACGCGATAGGAGATAGCTTCAACGCGCTATGAGCTTTAAGTACAGCCAGTGTATTGCGATGCGTAATTTTGGCGATTACATGAAGTTTCTTAATAGAGTTCAAATAACTCCATGAACGGCGCAGCATTTTATTGTTTTTTGCAATGCCCTGGAGAAGTGTAGGAATGCATTCCTAATTAAGGCAACTTTATTTGTTAAATAACGCCGCGCGTAGCGCTCATGGTTTGGCAAGGTTCTCCAGTAGCCATCGGCGGCCCAGCGCAAAACGAGAAGCGCCGCGAGAGAGAGAGCGGTTCGGGCGGCCAAACGCGCGCAGCGCGAAAGCCAAAACCGTGTACGAAGCAGCGGTAACGGTGGCGCGGCCAAAGCGGCCAAGATCCGAAGCGGCGCCGGTGCCGTTGCTATGGCGTGACATCACAGCGTCCCTCGGCTCAAGTAGCCAATCAGCTCTCGCCGCCAGTTGCTAGCTCTGCTCCTACTAGGTTTTCAATATATGCTGTTCGGAAAGCTTACCCAAGGGATGCGGTATCAAAATAAAGGATCAAATTATTGGAAATTTCTGATCACAGGCTATTACCCTCTCGCCTGTGATAAACAGGCACTTGAAATACAGTGCGAACAGGCACGATAAGAAAAGAAATGGCTCTGACTGATAGTAGATTGAAACAAGAAAGTCCACAGTTTGTAGTTTGCTCTGCTTGTGTGAAGCAACAAGCTCGTGCGAGATCCTCTTTTCGAGGCGCGCCTTCCCCTCACACACCACTACCGCAGAGAGTAAGCTTCGCCCTGCTGGGGCAACGAGCGCTGGGGAACCTTAGACAGGGTGCACGTGCAGTGGCGTAGCCAGGGGGTGGCACATTAGGCCTGTGACCCCCCTCCCCCCAAAAATGTCATCGCATACAGGGCACAACAAAACAAAACGACGCTCGACCACGTCTGCCTGGCCGGCCCCAACTTCGGATCCAGGTAGTATCCCCCCCCCCCTCACCTTAAACAAATTTCTGCCTGCGTGCCTGTGCACGTGTCGCCATAAGCTGGCTAGAACACAGGAGCAGCAAGCAGCGTGGGCTCAAAACCGTAGACGTTCGTATACGGAGCCGGTTTCGATACCTTTTCATGTGAAGTTTAACCTTGGACATAGGGAGATCCCAGCCGCCCACGTACGTTTCTTTGCATATTGTGCAGGTGCAGTTGGGAGTACAATGGAACGCCAGAGCGTGCGTACGCCGGCGGCTGGGGGTCCCTGTCACTAAATCTAGAACACACAACACACGGATATGCGTGTCGTCTTTAGGCGATGCCAAAGCTGCACGTAAAAAAAAAGTGGACAAACTGCCGTGGTATTCCATTCGTTTGCTAGCTCTCGCGGTGTAAGACACACACTTTTTTCTTATTTTCTTACACTGTGCTCGCTCCCAAGCAGTGTTCGTGTCACGCATAGGCGTACGCAGGGTTCCCCTTCAGGAGGGGCGAAGGTTCGTCGCAGTGCCACCCCTCCCTCTTATGTCAATGCATGGGGCTGACTTGGCGCTCCCCCCCAGTCGCAGCCTCTATTATATCAATGTGCAGACCTGACTGCGCCCCTCCTGCCCCCCCCCCCTGTCGTGAGAGAGAAGACTCGAGAAGTTTGTCCGCCGACGTCAACGCTTCCCTGCCGGAAAAAGCGTACAGCCTCCGCTCCCTTTGGTTCCCGCGTATACTTGTGAAGCGCGCGCTGCACGTGAAACAGCCCTCGTTCCGCCATGTCAACGCGACAAAGAGGAGAGAATCATAGCTGTGTCGTCAACTGTGACAATGGCCATGTAAACACGAAGGGGTCGACTTCAACATTCCCAAACAGAAAAAGCAGGCGACAAGCATGGATCGCAACAGTGCGCCGAGACAAGTAAATTTTTTTAATAAAAAGAGCACGTGCACGATGCATTTAACCTGACAGGAGTTTATTCCTGCGTCACCACTCCTCTAAGCTTTCGAGTTACATGGAGATATATATCTGCATCTTAAAAGCGCAAATTGCCATATTACTTTCAACTTCCGTCTTTTCAGCACTGTCGAAGAATTGCGAAGACATGTTTATGCTGCTACTGTTATTCGATATTGTAGTAGTTGAAGTTGTGTGCACATGTGGTATTTGTGATGTGTGATTATATATTTTTTATATCTAAGCAGCGCCGATGAAAGAATGTGGTTGCCAAAAGCTTCGACAATGATTTGTAGCAGCCATTTTGTGGAAAACTGCAAAGTGACTCAAGCGAGCACACTTATATACTGACGATAGTTCTAGCGGCTTACAGGAAACGGGCATCTCACGCAGAAACGGCGCAGAGGTATGATAAGCAGCGAAGCGCATAACTGACTATGCATTTTAAAGCATGCTCTTTAGACTGTTGATTCCAAAATTTACGCTCAGCGAAAATTTGTTCCGCGCACGTGCAATTATCAAGTAAAGCTAGAATAAAAGGGTATTTATCATAAACGTGACCCCTTCATACCGCCACGTTTTAAGGGTAAGATTGGAACGCGGTTAGTAACAAGGACATTTGTCTATGCAACAAGCGCGCCCGCCCTGTCTATGTGTTTTCTTCATTTGCAGTATAGTCGTGATTTTGGCGCGAAATTGACTATTTAATTGAGACATGTACCAACTAGCCTAACAACGAGTACAACAAGCGCATTGCTCTTTGGATACCTTTCATTAAATGTAATAATGATTCAAGCAACGGACTACGCACAATGTTTGATAAATAAATTTCCATACATAGCTATCTCCGTGCAGTTCTCGTATGACATATTTCTGTGCACACCAGATGGTCGCAATCGCTAGTTTTTTTTTTAATGAGGCATTTTGCCATCGCTTATGTTTTTATAGAGTTTGATTATGGCGTTGTCTGCTACCACTTGCTCCGCATCTGCTACATGGCTGAGCAGATCGCTGACCTTTCACCAAATTGTTGCCACGAAAAAAATCTTAAATTGCGGCGATCTTAAACGCGACAAAAGCGTGTACGTCTTAACCGCGCGCGAGGCGAAACTCTCAAAAACACGTGCAGAACGCGTGTAGCGTGGGAGCAAAGGAACAGGTTTTTTAAAGACAGGTTGAAGGGAACATTGGAGAGGTCAACATTCTTGTAACGAGTTTTGCCCCCCCCCCCCCATTCAACGGCAGCGGCCGACCCCGCAGCGCCCTCTACGGCGTGGGTCTCCCCTGCCATCCCTCCAACGTTCAGTCTACATTGGGTTGCCTCAGTATGTCACAGAAAAGGTCTATTGCCGACTTTTTTTCGCCTTCGAGCAAGCGGGCCAAGCAAAAAGCCGTCTCCCCCGAGCTTTTTGTTTCTACAGCAGAAGATTCGGAGACGCTTCAGGAACAAGAAAATGCTCAGTGCTTTGTTTCAATTCCGCTTGAAGAGACTGTGCGTAGCATCGCGCCTGACGATGCTTGCCCGTCCTCGTCAGGGCACATGGACCGCGAATGTGATGACCTTTCCGCATCGTGTGCAGCAAGACATCAACCTGATTCTGCGACAGAATTCACCGCCTCTGATGCGGATGTCGACCACGCAGGCCAGTTGGACATTTCGAAATTCAAGACAGAGCAACCCACACAGCCAATACTGAACCCGTTTCCATCTAAGAAGTACGGCAAATTGAGCAGGAGCTTCAACTCAAACTGGTACCGCCTATTTTCTTGGTTGGAGTACAGCGCGCAGGCTGACGCAGCTTTCTGTTACCCTTGCACAATGTTTGGAAAAAGTAATTGGAAAAATGCCCTAGAAAGAGACGGTGGCTTCAGGAAGCACGAAAACTCACTCGCGCATAAGACTTGCCAGGCATCGTGGGTTTCCTTCACGCAGATGAAGGCAGGAGGACAAAGCAGGTCAATTGCAACACATCTCAGCGACGCGTACTCTAGGGAGGTGCAGGAAAATCGCCTCTATATAGCAAGAGTTGCCGATATATTGCGATTTACTGCGTTCAGGGAATCTCTCAGAGGGGCCACGATGAAAGTGCCAGAAGTGAAAACAAAGGAAACTTCGTTGAGCTCTTGAACTTGTTTGCTAAATATGACGACATTATAGGAAAGAAACTGAATGGTGGAGCAGCGAATGCGAAGTACGTTCATCACTCGATACAAGACCAGATCCTCGAAATTCTCAGCCACATCACTTTAACAAGTATAAAGGAAGAGATGAAAAGCTCCCAGTGCTTTGCACTTATCGTCGATGAAACCAAGGATTTAGGTAAGACGGAACAGTTGTCAGTGGTAGTGAGGTACTACCTCAATGGGGCTGTCTTTGAGAGGTTCCTTGGATTCTGCAACGCTGAGCAATTGGATGCTAAGTCGCTCCTGAGCTACGTCAAGGAAACGCTGAATCGCTGCGGCATTGATTCTCAACTGTACATTGCTCAAACATACGATGGTGCAAGTGTCATGAGCAGTACGTCACGAGGCGTCCAGGCACTATTCAGGCAGGAAGTGCCGCAGGCAGTGTACGTACATTGCATGAACCACCGTCTCAATCTTGTCATCGTGGATGTCTGCAAGGCGATAAAACCGGTGGGGGATTTTTTCTCTCTTTTGGAAAGCCTTTATGTATTCCTAAGTGGATCTGCAGTTCACTCCCTGTATGTAGATGTTCAAAAAAGGTTGTCTTTGCCTGTGACAGAGCTGCAGCGTCTCAGCGATACACGATGGGCCTGCCAGATAACGGCTTGCACAGCTGCCTTGAAAAGCTTTCCTGCCATTCTTGTATGCCTCAGCGAAGTCATCGCTACAAACAGCAGGCGGGCAACGGAAGCCGGGGGTCTGCTGGAGCAAATGAACTTCTCTTTTCTTTTCCATTTAAGGCTATTCACCAAGCTACTCAGCCGCCTTAAGGTTTTTTCGGACATATTACAAAGTAAAGACTGCAACCTTAGTCAGGCATGCCTCATGGCGCACACTGTCATTGACGAGTTATCCGAAATCAGAAATTTGCAGAGCGCGTTTGACACTGTGTGGGAGCAAACCTGCACTATTTCTGAGGAGAACGGGGTCCCCCAAAGGGAAAAGCAGAGAACGAAGCGCCTTCTGCTCCATTCAGAGCAGTTTGTATTAAGTGAAGGACGGCCCATTGAAGAAGAGTCTCCAGATTCAAAAGAAACTTTCAGAGTCAAAGTTTTTCTGCCCGTTTTGGACCACCTCATTGTGGAACTGACTAGGCGATTTGCGGAAAATAATTACGTACTCTGCGAAGTCAGCGCCCTCCATCCTCAAAGTGAGAATTTTATGGACGTCTTCTTGCTCAAGCCTTTCGATGAGCACTATGCATGCGACATCAACAGCGTTGAAGTTGAATGCATGTTGGTAATTAAACTTCTTCAGTGCATCGAAGCCGAAAGGAAGTGCAAGATAGAAACATTGCTGCAATTGGTCACCGTCTTGGAAGAGTATAAGTTAGCCTTTCACGAACTGCACAAGCTAAGTGTTATCGCCGTGACGATACCGGCATCATCATCTTCTTGCGAGCGCACATTTTCGTGCCTTTGAAGACTGAAGACTTATCTTCGCAGCAAAATGACTAACAACCGTCTGAGCGACCTATCTGTGCTTGCGGTAGAACGGTCTCTAGCCAATAAGATAGACCTTCAGCGTGTTGTTGACATGTTCGATGCTGCACACAATAATCGGCGTATAGGTCTGCACTAGTATGCTGGTAAATGAAACTCTATATTACCTTTGCGGCTCTTTCATGGAAAAAATGTTCGGGCACGGAAACCCGCTTCGCCATCGAATAATTCCGGCCGTTTTTCCTCGCTTTCAAACAAACTGCAAAAGGTGCCCCGCTTGTCTGAGGCCACGTCAGTGCCCCGCTTGTGTGGTGAACAGTGCCTAGTAGGAGAGCTGACACGTTTGTGAAAACTGGTGTACTGTTTAGTCAGATGTGAAATGACTTACCTGCCTATACGTGATCCAGTTTTACAAATCTATGCCCTTCAATTGTTTATTCTTTTGCTACATTGCTTCTTTTTTCTTTTCCCATTTCCAACGTTTAGCAACACCAGCAGGCGCAAGAACAGCAGGCGCCTTTTAACATTTTGTAATCTGGCGCATCATTACGAAACTTGGAATTGATATGAACATTACTTAGTGGTGTTAGTTATCTCTGACGCTCTGAAATGACTTTTTCGAAGCTATATTGTGATCTAGTTAACACGTGTTATTTTGTTGCTGCTGGTTACCAAGCTTAATTTCTTTTATTTGGTACTGTATTTTGTATATCGGTTGTTTGACAAACTGTATCAATTTTCATTTTACTAGCAATACAACTGCTGTGTAAACATGCTAAATATTAAGTTGTATCCTACTGCGTTGCTCGAATATCTTACTTACACTGGTGTGTTTAGAACCTGTCCTTTAGCCCAGCCAAACGGTTTCAGCCACCGACTAATTGGTGTCCTTTTTTGTTTTCGGAAGATTGTGGTGAAAGATTGTGGTATTTCGTGACTAAGCAGCACTTGCGTGCAGCAAATGAAGCAGTTGCAGGTGAGCTAATAGATAGCTATCCTTGGCGAGATTGCAGTGAACTGCGCATAGCTGTAGATACAGCTACAGTGTACTAGACAGCAAAGACAGCGAAGCAACATAGCGGCGTCAAATCGGTCGACGCTGATGACGTAGCTGACGTCGTGTCACGCAGGCTTGACAAGTTCTTGGAGGCGTTGCTTCGGCTCGACTTCTCCCAGAGGCTTGGCTGGCTACCTCCGACTACATCACAGCTGCGCCCAACTTCTCAAGTTGCTATCGTTCTGGTCATATTATCAAGGAAGCTATAGATCAGCTGTTTTTCGCCCAGCTAATCCCATTCTAACCCGTATAAAGCTAGCGCCTAGGTGATTTCTTTTGTAAGAGTGTAAGAGTTGATTTAGATCAAGAGAAAATCTTTCAGATAATATATTACGTTGAACTCACCTAAGCAGAACAATACGCCTGTTTATTGACGTGTTGAGCTACTGAACGAAGCGTAGGTGACATGTAACAGGACATATCGTAGACTTCCATCGAAGAAGTTGGGCGTTTATAAAAGAAGAAAAGGGGAAGAGGGTAAGACAGCGAAAATACAACGCATAAGCTCCCCACTTGCTTGCCCCCCCGGAGGAACTCACTTTTCGCCCCCCCAGTAAAAACATTCTGGCGCCGCCCCTGATTAAAAGGCTTGCTTTTTTTATTCCTTCATGGAACCAGCGCTGCTTTTCATTATAACGCCGTTTGAAGAATCTTCCCGTCGAGCCGCAGAAGCAGGATGCAGGGTGCAGGCGGTCTAAATGCGTCTAAACTATGTCTAGATTGAACGACGATAATTCCGCGACAACCACGGGCTGGTTACAGGCACGCTCTAGTCTTTTATGGTCACCCATTTGCCCTGTGAATTTTACAGTGTTCAATGCATACGTTGGACAATCTAAGTACGAACATCAAAATGCTTTGCTAGTTTTCTCCTTGAGTGAATACTTGGTTTTCATTAGAAAGACACCGTTATGCTACATGTTTGACCCTTGGATTTGGATGCAGTTGAGAGTACCGATATTGCTATTGTGCGATCAAAACATAATCAAAATTCAGATGATGAAAAAAAGACGATCACAACTCAGGCACCTTCACTGTTAAAACGTGGGGAGCGAACGTAGGTGGGCTAATAGAAGCCTTCTACAATATTCCAGCAAAATTACTTTTCATATGCCTTACTTCAATGACATGAACAGGGCACTCAGTTGCCTAGAGCGTAACTGCGCTTTGGTTGATATAACAGTAAAATTCTGAGGCAGGATTGGAGAGCAATAAAATCAACGACGACAATTAGTCCAGTTTCCCTTACAGAAGCTTCCGGAAAGGAAGGATGCTAGAATGTCTCTATATTTCTCAAATCGAGGTGTTGAGCAGCGAGCTAAAACGGACCGTTAAAAAAAATGAGATATTGCCACAGGCGAATGTATACCTCCTTACAATTACCTATCAGGAAAATGCTGAAGTTGCCATGCTTTTCTTCGTAAATGGGAGCAAAATAAATGCAGTAACAAAAAAAAATACCTTCCTTCAGTTCAGCCAGAAGATTCTGGCGATGATTCTTGCTTGTACGTGGAGGAAAAAAAAAACGTGCTCTCGCTGAAATCCCATCCACTTTGTGGTCTGCTGTGGTGCCCGCCGAAAAATACATTCCTTCAGTTCAGTCAGAAGACTCTAGTGGTGATTCTTGCTGGTATGCAAAAAAAAAAGAACATGTGCACGCTGGAATCCCATGCGCTCTGTTGTCAGCCGTGGTGTTGCCGTTGCCAGAACTCGTGCCCTCTCATGGTAGCCGGGCGGGCGAGGTGATACTCGTTCACTTTGCTGGGGAGCGCGGTGATTGGGACGGCCGGAGAGTGACACGCCGCACGCCCGCTATCTCGGAGGCCGTGGCTGTACATATACTGTCATAATGAAGAGTGATACCTTGGTGGAGCTGCAAAAGGAGCTGATGCAAAGTAAAGGAAGAAGAGGCGCATAACAAAATGGCTGGCCCATGAACGATGGTTGTCTCTGTGTCAATAATCATTAATAAATGCGAAGCATTTCTTTGCACACTCCAAGCACTTTTGGAATCTATCTGCGTGTCTGTCTGTCTAGCCGCCCACGTCAGGGTGCTGTCATGGTCACCTTCTTCGTTAAAGGGCGGGATTGTCCCTCAGGTGAAAGACATTTTATATCTGCCCAGGAATGGTGAGAACACAGATCGGCTATTTCAAAGCTTAACCATTAAGAAAAAGTTCACATAGGCAGTGTTGTCCGAATGAATGCAAAGGATAAATGTGTCTCAGCAGGAATAGAACCCTATCATTCTGCGTGGCAATCGCTTATTCTACCTTAGGGTCATGCTAAGTCTTGGAAATACTTTACAAATGGACGCTGATGTTCGTGAAACGTGTCAATTCTGGTTGCAATACTGGCTATCAAATTTCATGAACATCACTTATGTGCTCCCATGATACAGTCATCATGTTTGGTTAACATCAATTGTAGTTAGGCGCCATGCACTGAGGTTAATTTGTGTCGCAGTGTTGAGGGCTACCACCTTCGTGAGCCCCAGCACAAACACCAGCACTTCAGATCAGCTTATGCTTCTGGTGTTACTTATATCTATGTGTCTGTTTGCTGCCTGATGCAACTGCAAACAACTGCTAATATAAAATGTATGCGGCTGTTTAACATATCTATGTGCATGGATTTGTATGTATATGGAGCGTCTCTTCATTACGTCTCACTCAATAAAAAATTAAAACACATTCACCTTGCATCCACATGCTTCGCATAACATAGATTCGCAATGTACATGGGATCTGCCAAATTTCTTCAGTAGTCTATGACAGAGACCAATGCTTGAGGCTGTAGCCACATGTCCTGGTGGGTTGTCAATTTGTGCGTATCTATCGCAGGAAGGCTATTCACATTTTCTTGGGCTTTCCAAGCTAACTTGGTAACAGCAAGACATCCAGGAAGCACAGACGTCTACTTCATCAGTCTATTTTAGAGCAAACAGCCTGCTCACAGTGCCTATTAGTCATCTATCATCGCAGAAAAAATTGCCACTGTGCCCTATGTGGATATCCAAATGCTTTGGCTGTCAACCTTCTTCATGCACAGCATTTGACAGGAGGCCTTGAACATGTGACCGCAGCAGTCAGATGCCGATGAACAAAGAGCGCAAGGCCACCTGTTCTTTTAGTTTTCTTCCTTTTTGAATACAATATGTTGATGGCCAAATGGCCTGTTTCACAACCTTTACAAACTAAGTTAACGGATGTTTTGTGGATTGCCATTAGATGACCTCACTTGACATCATCACATCAATGATGTCTGATCAACATTGTTACATTATAAACAACACGTCAGAAACTTTCACATTCATACTCAAGAAGTAGAGAAATCTTGATAAAAAGCCAAAAATAAATCTTGGTACGCACTTATCTCCTAACAACAAAATGAAATAAAAAGAACACAAAAGACATAGTAATGCACAACCGAACCAAACTACAAGACCTCTCATCAAGAGGCTAATAACAAATCGCGTAGTCCTTTGTCCGTCTTGGAGGGTGGCGCTTGCGTACTGGACACCCAGTTCCAGTGTTCTAACTCGTCTGGTAACTGCTACTGTTAGCTGATGAGGGCATCGTTTTATTTCCCCCCTCTTCGTTGCATAGTCTGCAGTGGTAGCTGGGAGGTATTGAGGCATTGGAACACCCACCTCGTTTAGAGCATTATTGTGCGATGTATTTGTGACATTTTCAGTGCCATCAGACTGTTCTTCTGCAAGCGAGGAGCCTAAAGAGCGAGCTAGTTCGGCATATGCATAGTCATTGTGTGGAAGGCATTCATGATTCCGTGATTGCAATGGTATTCTCCATGATTCTGAAACATGCCAAGCCTTAACATCACGCGCTGCCAGTATTAGCTTTCACGGCAGCATTTTACAACGAAGAGACGATAAAAATAGCCCACAGACTGGGCATCGTTGACTTTGCGGTGTCCAATGGCTGCTTAAAGAGTTTCCGCCCGAGGCACGGCATCGCTTACAAGACAGTAGGCAGAGAAGCCTCTCGCTATTGAAACACCTTGCGAAAGCAATAGCGTGTCTTTTCGTTTCGCTATCACCTAGTTACGGCACGGCCGTTCACATAACACTGACACAAGGCAGCAAGATCTCGGCAGGAGCATCACATCATCGGCTGCACGTAAATGTAGTAGTTCTTCAGTGGTGGGGTCGACGTATGGATGTGCGGAACAGGTGACGATACGTTCTGGAATGTTCATGACAGCACCGTACTCTCGCAAAAACTCCATACCTCAAATCAGCTCTTTACAACAGTCTGGTAAAATGACAAAAGTGGCGACGAAGCTTAAATCACCGATTATGAGCCGAGTGGTGCATTTACCCATTGGCGTCATTAGCTGTCCACCAGCACTCCTTATGCTCGGCCCACTCCATGGCATCTTCACCTTCTTAAAGGAGCACTCATCAAATTTACTCATGCCAAGATTTTTGCTTCAGCGAGTAGCTATAGGCCCCGTAGCTGCGATTCACGACTTAAAACGCAACTGAGGGATGAATAACTATCACTTTTATTAGTTTATATCACTGGGATCTAGCACTATTAAATAACAGCTGGCAATCCCGCCGTTTTCAGCGCTGGGAGAACCTGCAAAGGCGCTACCTCGCCGTCACCTCCAGATCACGCCACAGCTGATCACTTGTCCACAGAAAAGAGTGACGTCAGGCTCAGCTGCTCCACAAACGTTTCGTCTGCTACGCGGACCCATTCAGTCATGCCTTGTCACCAGCATTGCTGTGGTCGCCGTACAACGTGTCGACTCAGGTTCAATAAGATAGTCTGGAGCTTGGAATCCCCGCGATTTGCGACATCGCGAATTATTTTTGCTTCAATCGACCTTTTGCAGAACAGTGATTTCGAAATGGACGCCGTTCCAAGCAGCACTGCAGAGGTGCCCGAAGATGCACGTTTCATCCATGTTCGCTCGTGTGTCTCAATTAGCTATATTGGTGTGTTTTGGCGTGAAAAGCATTTTGGTATACCCTGAATGCAATGGATCGATGCAATATAGCTATCGCGAATGAGCATCAGCGGAGAAATAGAATACGTTTCCTGCTTGTCAAGTTCTTTTTCGCGCCTCCAGATGGCCCCACCTATCCAGCTTCTTGCCGTTAACATGGTATTACGACTTTTACATGGACGCAAATTCTATAGATGAACTAAACTTCAACGATACTTGCGCGTTACTTGTTAGCGATGATATCTGACTACACGCTCTTCCACGTTTGATAGCTTGCTGTTGTGTTGATGTGTAACACATACGTGATATGAAAAGACAACACGATAGCGCTTTTTTCCGTGCTTCAAGCTAGACACACTGCAACTCGCCTGCAACTCACAACGATTCCCCCACATGCTGACCGACAAGCACACGTTTAATCATGCTCTTTTCTTTCAATATTCTTTTAAAGGTGGTTTTTATCTTGATAATTTCACGTGATCATTCAAACCGGTGCGATGAAGATCAGACGCAACGAGCCACGGCTGGGCTAAAGTGCACCTGCGCGCGCTAGGCCGGCCGTAGACGAGCGAGTGCGTTTCTGCGCTTCGGCGCCAGTCGGCGCCACGATAAGGACACTCTGATCGTACACGTCATCGTTACTAGGGCATCGTCACTCAGGATGATATTTGTGGAATGTATCACACCGAACACGTAGCACTAAAGTCGGTGTCACAGGGCAGTCTATTTTTTGTTTTTCTCCTTAGCTTTTCTATGCTGTTTGACATCAAATTAAAATAACTTCGACGCGACAGATGCCATTCAAATTTGGCCAAGAAGACCTATGCATACCAAGCTATCGAATGATGGGCACATCTCGATCTTTAAATTTGATGTCAGTTCCCCTTTAAGGCGGTGGTCAAGCTTTTGTCGCATAATAGAAAAGTCAGCACCAGTGCCAACCAGTGCTATTACGTAGTGTCCGTCTATAATAACGCTGAGGTCGGCACGTACAAATTCATCGGCATTAGTACTCGTGGTTGTCGTCTTTGTCATCACCGTCGTCATGCCGTCTTTGTGTAGAGGCAAGGGGGTCTTTTTGGCGTCTCGGTAATTGGCAACCTTGCCCCCGGAGGTCGCGGCAGTTAGTTTCCCCGGCACGGGCTTGGGGAGCGGTTTCCGACGACGCCAGCGTAACTTTGGCGATTCGGGAAAGTGTGACCTCAAGCAGGTGAGGGAGACCGCCAGCGACGACTTAGTGAAGACACTTGGTTGGTCGGCAGGTGATCAGCACCATGGTCACGAAAGTCTTCAAAATAAAATGAAGCGGGACGAGAAAAGTTTCCAAACGGGGCTTCCCGATGATGGCAGTAGCACGAGATGTGGCCTGGTTCGCCGCAGTGGAAACAAAGCGGTCGACGGTCGGCAGTGCGCCACAAGTCGGTCCGGCATACTGGTGGTCGCCGCACAGGTTCTCGCTGTCACCAAGGCAAGGTAACGGGTTGTGGCTGGAAGGGTGCCTCTTCTGGGGCTGGCAGAGAACAGCGGACGGCATCATCATACGTCAATGGACGTGGTTCAGGTGGTGGCACCGGCGATGGAAAGGCTTGCTGTCGTTCGTGGCACACGATTTCCGCAACAGAAGCAACTGAAGGCTCGGTAGACGAAAGGCCGAGGGCCCCCAGCTCTTCCCGCAGGATTTGCCTAATCGTTTGCCGTAGAGAGCTTTCGGAAATGACAGCGTTTTGAGCGGCGGCACCAACAGGCGTTTGGTCGGGCAGGCGGTCAAAGTGGCGGCAGCGTTGCCGGAGCGCCGGCTTGATGTCGCCTCTTTAATAATATTATCCATTGCTGTTGGCGGCTTTCGTACAAGGCCGGCGAAAAGCGGTTCCTTAACTCCCCGCATCAGGTGACAAACTTTCCTAACCTCGGGCATGTCAGGGTCAGCACGGCGAAATAGACGGGCCATATCCTCAGCGAACATGGCGACGCTTTCGTTCGGCTTTTGCACGTGGGCTTCAATCATCTGTTGTGCAAGATCCCGTCGGTCTGGACTCAAGAACGTCTCGAGAAGCTTTTGGCGGAATTTTCCCAGGTTTGTGAAGTAGGCTCCCTGCTCTCGTACCATGTGCGAGCGCTATTTCCCATTGCGAAGTAGGCACGGCCAAGTTTCTCTTGCGTGCTCCAGCGATTCACCACAGTGGTCCGCTCGAACTGGTCGAGCCAATCCTCGTCATCTTCGTACGGTTCTCTTCGAAAGACTTCAGGAACACGAGGAGGCTCAAAAATTACTTGGGAAGGAAAAGTCGTCTGGCCCGGAGGAAAATTCGCAGACGTTGAAGGGGCTGCCATGTTGGTAAGAAGAGATGGAGTCAAGAGTTCTGGACTTGGGCCTAGTAGGGCCCGACTGAATCCGTGTACTGGAGTCATAACCAGATGTTGAGGCTCCGGACTGGGTGTACGGTCTCGAAGAACGCTTTCCTGCATCAGGTTGGAGGCCCCAGCACCTCCACCATTGTCGCGACGTGAAGACAGAGGTCGTATTTTAAGAAGCTGAGAAAGCAGCAGCGGGTCGGTCTTTTTATTCACCGCGCGCCAGAGAGTTCCTCGTCTTTCTCGTTGTTGAGTTCTGCATTAAAAGTGTGCAGAAGTGCGTATGCACTGTCGCCTTCGTCTTTCTCGCAGGACCCACGTGCTAATATACTACCCCTATAATTTGGAAAAATGGCAGACATTTATAGTTTGAGTCTGCATAAATTTTATGTGAGCTGGGGCTGTTGAGAGAAATTAACATATCTCCTGGAATCGTCATTTGTTACGCCATGCAATAAAAAAATAACACTCTCTAGCTACTTCTTCAAGAAATACACCAGGCTGGGTAGCGTTCCATAAATGATAGCAGTCGTGTCGAGTCCTCGGCTGTTTCTACCGTACACTGTTTCTGTGCTCAAAACAAGAAAGTTGTTTGGCCCCACCCTTCTTCCTTGAGTCACCGCTAGCACAGTTCCATAGATCTGTCAATGCGAGCTATACCTATGAGCAACAAGCCACCGTCCCCGTTGTTCCCTGAAAATGCCTATCTCGTCGTCTTTTTGTGACAGGCTTTGATTTTTGAAAGTGTTATGCCTTTGAGAGAAAATCTCTCTGCAACATTTATTGGCACTCGGCGCAGTGCCCTCCATGGGATGGTGTACATTTGAACAGTCCAAGAACAAACTTTTGCCCCATTTACCTTCTTAATCTCTTGAGTCCAAAAAGCGCACGATTTTCTACATGTCCCACCCTTATAATTTCACAAAATTTTCTTTAATATTCTCCGTAGGCACCCTTTTACAGACTGTATCATCCTTCCACAAATATTCCCATCAACGAATAACGCTCAGCTACAATTTTCAGGTTATTTGCACGAGTGTAGAGAAGTCCTAAATTAATATGTCTCGAAAGTCTCGACTGCGTACGACTATCTGTCTTCAGCGTGTCTTCCTTATTGTAAAATGAAACTCTGCGTAGTAAAAGGACAGAAAGTCTTCCGAAATGTGTTAGCCTCAAGCCCCGTCACATATGAGTACTGCTCTAACTGACACATGTTTAACGATAATATACGCTTTCACGATAGTCTCTACTAGCAGCAAACAGGCATAATACTGTCGATCTTGTTGACTTTAAGCAGATTCGATCGGGACACACTGTCTTTTCGAATGGCATTGTAGCTGTTAAGGGGGCATCGAGTGAAAATCGCACCCATGGCATCACAATTACTGCGCACTTGTTTAACACGTTGGTGTCGTCGTAGGTACCAAAATCCTTCACATAGCTCAACGAGAGTGCCTTGAAGGCCACCATGACAATGGTGTTGATGCGTGTCACTCGAATTGAGGGATTCATAATGCTGATATTGCAGCATACATTCAGGCCAGTTGCCGTCTACTCAAGTTTCACCTTGACGAAGGGAGAGCTGACTTCAAAGGTGACTTTCACACTTCTGACATTTCATGAGCGGCGATCTTCTCCACATCTCCCTTTTTCTTGCGTGGCCTCATACTTTTTACACAAGGTTCACTTGTTTCTTTCTTCAAAAAAATGCGAACACTGCCATAATTCTTCGCTGATGTCCTTGGTAGCACAACTTCTTTGCGACCATTTGGGACATCGATGGCTTGGTAAACCCTCTTATGTCGATATTTTTCTTTGCAAATGGCTTTTCTACAATACCACTGGTATCAAGCTCGAAACCCGTTGTGATGAGTATGAGAAAGCCACTCCCATCGTAGACATCTGTTCGCAGGATGCAGGTATGACTGCTCGCATACTGTGCACCTTGCTCCTCAACGGATGGTGGACCTTGTAAAGTTCATCCCATTTTCGTGTTAATGGCAATTAACGCTCTGTCATTCAATACCCAACTTATATTTAGCACTACTTTCCACAATTGATCCTACCCAATTAGAAGACCTACTGCAGCTTCACAGGTGATGCTTGGGGAAAACTCTGTATTCGCACATGATTTATTTTCTGCATACTGTGAAGTTCATTTGTATCAGATTCAATTACGTCACCCACAGATGTAAGAAATGACAACAGCTTCTATCTGCACTAAAGCGCTGTTGTGTTGACTTTGAAGTGTAACGCTCACAACCTTTGTGCGTCAAGTAAGTTGAGGTTTCCGATGACGAGAGGCACTTGTGACTAAATCCCTCTCTCGAATACGAGCGAGCTGTTGCTTCCTGTAAACGTGTTCTCGTAGGAGTGTTCCTTGTCTCCCGTTGTCCTAATTATCAGATACGTAACAGCAACACGTCAGGGTCATTATCCAAGTGCAAAAAGTCTGAACGATAATATCATAAGATAGCGCAGGAGTCATGTCATTCGTAGTGACATAGATAGCAGTGTCAGAAGCACATTCGGTTTCTGCACGTGTACTTCAGTTGCCCCTGAGGTAAACATTGCGCATGCTTGACCGCGTTTGGATAACTTGCAT
>WOVY01006407.1:0-53960 GCA_013436015.1 Rhipicephalus annulatus | reverse complement strand
AGCAATTGTGGCTAAGACCAAGGGTGCGGGTAGGAAAAGCACTGTATACATATTCAGTCGTTGGCACACCATCTTAACGAATACGTACTGCATACACACTTAGCAGTATTAGGTAGATTATAAGTCTTACTTGCACTTTATTGGTTAGCTATTTTCACACTTCTAGCAGCATAAAGTGTGAAGACGGACAGTCGTATTATTTGAAATGAGCCGCCAACACCTGAGCTGCTCTAAAGCGATTGTTTAGTATTTTTATACATCTGCCGTACCTTTACTTATTGCACTGATACTCCTTGAAGTAATGCAGTGTGCAAATGTTTAGGAGCTATCAATACAAAACACAGCTTAGCAATCCTTCAATGAGTACGCTGCAAATATGTGAAGTTCCACTCGCGGTACAGAATGCACCAGAAGCAGTGTGGTCATCAAAAAAAAGATAAGTTTATTGTAGATGGACCTAAACAAGATTGCTGAGCACCTTGCTGAGTGAGTGGCTGAACATATTATTTTACCACACAGTTCTAACCCGTGTACAGTGCATGTGACTCATTTTTTAGCAACTTTGGTTGGAATATCCTTAGGTCAAGATATTCTTCGAACTCCGTGAATGAAACAATGACCTTTTTTCCTCACAAGTGAGCGTACCTTTATGACGCAACCCTGGAAACTCTAGTTTGCGTCGTCAGTTCATTGCACTCTCTCATCCACTTGGTTCATTAACGGCTCACTCAGCTAGCCACGCAGTGGTCGTTGAACTGACATCACAATCCCTTTCATTAAGAATACGAGAACACTTGACGTCACCAGAGTGTTCTTTTTTATTTTTGCTTTTCCTTCGGTATTTAATCTCCACGTCGTCAGAATTTGAGATGTTTTTGATTAGCATTACGTGAACAAAAACTAAGAAAAAGAAGCTTTTCAAACGCAATAATTTTTTTTTATTAAATGCCGAAGAATGAATACAGAGAAGGCTCTCTAGAGACGTGCTTCGGTCATCCGAGAAGCAGACGCTATTACGGAAATTGAGATAAGCAGAAGTCGACAACCTCAGGTCATTCGCAGGACATCGGGCCGCTCATTAGTTTTCTCAAGCAGGTCGTCGCACCTCTCAGAGGCGGTCAAATGCGCTTATGGGACAATGGCGAAAAAAAAGAGAAGGCCCATTTGAAACGCTGCCTATGCAAAACGCGTAGCGATAATCAAATCATTGCGTAATGCTAATACCGGTTTCAGAAACTATGATGATAATGAGTGGTTTTCAATGGCGCAAGGGCCAACCGATGGCCAAAGAGCGCCATTTCGATAGACTAGAGATATGAACAATGAATAATTTGATGCGTGGCTGTAAAAGGGCCTTAACATTCCTCGCGCGAACGCGGGTAAAAACATAGAAGCATTAAAATCATGACATGGTGTGAACTATGTGCAAGAATACTAAATGATGTGTCGTCGTGGTAGTGGGACAGTGACGAAGTTGCAGCCACCGCTGCAGCCTCAGAAATGTTAAAAATATTATTCGACATCTCTCCTGAAGACCACCTTAACGTTGTCAACTATTCACTTCAAAATAGTTGGATACATCCTGACTGGAGACTTGCAAAAATAATACCGCTTCTTAAAAAACAGGGACTAGGAATGCAGATAGATAACATTAGGCCAATCGCTTTAACATCACACGTAGTTAAGGTAATAGAAAGAATACATTAGAGTTACAAAGTTCATAACAGATAATGCGATACTTAGTGCGTGCCATATTGGATTTAGACCAGGTTACTCTATATGGTGGGCGCATGTTGATTTAGAGGCTCGTATAAAGCTCGCTCGGCACAGACGACAATATGCGGCCCTAGTAACTCTTGATTTAGCCAAGGCATATGACAGTGTTGAACATCCTATTCTTATCAATGTCCTAAAAGAGCTTACGTTCCCGCAGTACATAACAAATTGGATATACGAATTTTTAAAAGACAGAAAATTTTATTGCTTCCAACGAGGTTGTTTCCACGCCCAAGTATAGCCAAACGAGAGGTGTTCCTCAAGGCTCTGTTCTATCGCCTGTGCTATTTAACATTTTGTTAAGTTCAATACCACTGAGTGATAAGGTACAAGTATATGTATATGCAGATGATATCGTGTTCTTTGCATCTGGCAGCGATATTTATTTACTACAATCGACTTTACAGTGTTATTTGGCAACATTGGAAACCTGGTTTCAGAAAATTCATACGAACCTGAACGTAACTAAAAGTGCTACAATAGTTTTTCCATTGGACGCACCAGTTACTATTTCTCTTCAGTACCATCAAGAAATAATTCCCCAGGTTAACTGTATTAAATATCTAGGTGTACTGTACGATCAAAAACTGGGCTGGCGTGACCACATTGAATATATTAAAATTAAGGCTACACGCGCTGTTGGAATGATAAGTAGGCTTGGCCGCCTCCATTCCGGTCTTCGCAGAGGTACGCTGATCATGATTTATCGCATGTACGTTCGTCCGATTCTTGTATTCGGATGTGTACTATTCTCTGGTGGACAAGCATACAAAATAAACCCCCTGATTCTCTTAAAGCGGGAAGCTCTACGTAGTTGTTTAGGTGTGCCAAAATTCACAGCTAACAATGTTTTGTATCAAGAAGCTCGGATACCCACTCTTGCTTGCAGATTTCGCATTTTAACAGTAAAAACATATTTAAAAATTTTCTGAATCCACTTTAAGAAGGCGACAGTTTGTATTCTTTGCCGAGACTGGTGTCTTTTTCAATGAGCATTGGTCCCGTGTATATAAACCACAAGTGCTATTAGTTCAAACACTTCTACATGCTTTAAATGTTGATATATTCGAGATGACACCATCTGTCAAACCAATCTGCCAAGTGCAATAAAATTTGACAATATCTTCCCCGTGAACGCTAAACACTTGCCCGATAAATATTGATTGGTTTATTAGAACAACACCTGTCTCAATTAGGTACTAATATAGTAATTGCAACGGATACATCTATGAGTGGCGAGAAGGCAGGTGTGGGTATTTTTTCTCTCTCATTATTCTGGTCATTTTCATTACGCCTCCCAGATTAAACACCAATATTTGAAGCGGATTTAATGGCCGTTATACTAGCTATTCGTAAACTTCCTGCGACTCATTCGACAGCTTTGATAGTGTCTGACTCGTATTCCATATGTTCATTTTTATCATCGTCGTCGACATCAGCAAGTACTAGAAACTTCTAAATCATTAATCTCGGCAAACATTCGTCTAGTGCGAATGATATGGGTACCAGGCCATCGTAGTATATTTATGAACGAGATGGCTGACACACTTGCACAAACATCTCTTGATCTTCCGATTGTGCCAATCGTGCCTCCTACAGCTTATGTAACAGCAGCGAGGTTTAGAAACTTTCCCTTCTTGAAGACTCATCAAAAATCATGATACCGAATCCAGATTTTTCGCACCTGCACTTCACATGGAATAATAAATGGTGTCCCACGCGTAAATTGGAAGTCTTGATCACAAAATTACGTTGCCGTGTACCACCTCTTATTTTCTACTTAAACAGGTCTGGTCTGGTGCCATCCCCTCTGTGCTCAAGTTGTAATGAACCTGAACATATCGACCATTTTTTATCACATGTCACCGTTTCAAAAATCAAAGAAAAAAATGCTTCCAAATTTCATTCAAAAAAAAAACTAGGAATATCACTTAATACTCCCAACATTTTGTCTTTTGGGGCCACTTATTGGAACACAGCGACAGGAACATCTGCGGGGCTCTCTGCGAATTCCTATATAACACGAAAAGATTACCTTGCTGAGTGAGCGATCAGCTCTCGAATTTTAATAGCCACACTACCACTTATTATTTAGCTGATACACTGCAATGATTCAACTTTCAGGAGAATTTCACATCACGATTCCACCTCAGATATTCAACAAATTCTATTATTTCTCCCCCCCCCCCTTTTTTCTTTTTTTACATTGCGCCAAATTTATTTTACAGTCAAAACACAGTAATCATATTCCCCTAGTCTAGAAATTCTAAAGGAATTGACTTGCATTAACCACCGGCTTCTTGGCCAATCCCCCTTAGTGGGTGAGAGCCACAAAAGAAAGGAACAAGCAAGCAAGCAAGCAAGCAAGGCCTCTCTTCTGAGATCGTTCGATGAAGCGCCTGGATACATGACATTAAAAGTATGTACATCTGTTAAAAACGCCAGCAGTGATTTACGAGGAAAAAGGGGTTCTCTACCGATGAACATTGATGGGTGCAAGGGTAGCTGTTGTCGGAAGGGATATAAAAAGTGCTTTTTTTAATGGAATCTAAATCACGGCATTGAACAAGGATGTGGAGAACCGCTCACGGTTCTCCACATCTCTCCCACAATGGTGCATCGCCACCAGACAGAAGGTATGAATGTGTCGAGTGTGTGCGTCCTATCTGTAGTCTTGTAAGTGTGACTTGTGTGTAGCGTGATCTGTATACTGTGGGCCGATTTCCAAGCCTCGGTTTGACAACATGCAGTTGTTTTCTGTCTGCCGACCCCATAGGCGCTGCCAGCACGCCCTGAGCTTCCGTCTTAGAAATGGTCTCACATCAAGCGTAGGACAGCTACAGATGTATTGGCGCCAGTGTTGTCTTGGCAGATGCGGCCAGCTCATCCGCCAACACGTTTCCAGCGATTCCGCGGTGCCCCGGCACCCAGCAGACCAGAACATGCCGTTTAAGAGCGTATATCGTGCATAACAGAGAGTACAACGACACTAGGACAGGATTTTTATGTTTTCGCAGAGTTTTAAGAGCCACCACTACGCTCAGCGAATCTGTGTATATTACCGCACGTTTGTAGTTGCAGTTTCTTAATAATCTTACAAGGAAACGTGTATTTGCAGATATTTACGACGTTTACACGCGACGACAATGCCTGGCACACTGGCGGGCTGGGACCAGTTTGTTTTGTTTGTTTGTTTGTTTGTAGCCTCTAATGCATGGCTCGTACTTACTCTGGGGGATTGGCCAAGAGAACATATAGTCTCATATGGGCGATAATTGCATTATTGCTTACAACGAAAAAAAAGGGGGGGGGGAGTTGTATAGTGAAGACAGTATGTTAAAAAAAGTCTCTATCTACTTCGTAGTCTTTTCTTTCAGGCCGAGACCCTGTACCGCTTTACGCCCCAATCCCACTACTGCCTTTTGGCACTGCCCCGCGGCGTTAAAGCGCCAACCCAGCGCTTGTCACGAAAGCGGAGTGTTGGGTGACACATAAGGCTTCAGTCTTACGACAAGCACAGCAGTGGATGGTGGTGGCATTGAGTGCGCTTCGTCGACGACTCGCTGTATCTCGTAGGTGAGGTTGGTGATCTTGCGTAGGACTTTGTATGGTCCATCATTGCAAAATAAAAGTTCTTCTGAGAAGCCGATGTGACGACATGGGGTCCACAAGAGTACGAGAGAACCTGATGCATACGAAACTTCACGGTGGTGACGATCGTATCGATCTTTCTGAGAAGCTTGAAAAAGTATGAGTCGTTCTCGGGCAATCTGTCGTGCTGCGTCGGCTCACTCTATGGCATCGCGGACGTATGTGACATGGGAGTTTGAACCAGCGGGAAGGAGTGTATCAAGAAGCAGAGAGGGTTCACGTCCATAAAAAAGAAGGTAAAACAGGGAATAGCCTGCGGTGTCATGTCTGGAGGAGTTGTAAGCGAAGGTGACGTAGGGTAACGTTGCGTCCCAGTCTTGGTGGTCTGGAGAAACATACATTGACAACATGTCGGTGATACTGCGATTCAGGCGCTCTGTAATTCCATTAGTTTGTGGATGGTATGCCATTGTGAACTTGTGGTTCGTGGAACAGGAACGTATGATATCCTGGACGACGCGAGATAAAAAGTATCGGCGTTGGTCTTTAACCAGCTGTCGAGGAGCACCGTGATGCAATATGATGTCATGCAGTAGAAAGTCGGCGTTATCGGTAGCGCAGCTGGTTGGAAGAGCGCGAAAAATTGCGTAACGTGTCGCGTAGTCGGTCGCCACGGCAACCCATTTGTTCTCGAATGTAGAAGTGGGAAATGGCCCGAGGAGGTCGAGCCCTACGTGGTAGAATGGTTCAGCAGGGATCTCAATAGGGTTAAGAAGGTCAGCTGGAAGCGATGTTGGTCGTTTTTGGCGTTGACAAATGTCGCAGCTGGCGACATATTTTTGCACAGAGTGATATAGGCGTGGTCAGAAAATACGGCGCCGGACGCGATCATAAGTGCGGGTGACTCCCAGGTGATCAGCGGCAGGTTCATCGTGAAGCCGTCGGAGAACATCTACACGCAAATGGGAAGGCACGACGAGAAGGCGGTCAGGACCATTTGGGCGCATGTTGTGGCAGTAGAGAACACCTTCATGAAGGAAATACAAGCTCAGAGAAGTGGGTGGAGTAGCGGAGCTCAGGCTTTCTATGATAGGAAGTAAATCCGGGTCGCTGCGTTTCTCGGAAGCGATGTCAAGAAAGTCTGATACTGATAAGACGCAAGCCTCCGTTACTCTCTCTGTGGCGTCTGGTGGATCCACTGGATACCTTGACAGGCAGTCGGCGTCTTGATGGAGGTGACCAGATTTATACACGACCGAGAAGGTGTATTCTTGGAGGCGAAGAGACCATCGACCGAGAAGTCCCGTGGGATCCTTGAGCGAGGAAAGCCAGCAGAGTGCATGATGATCAGTTACAGCAGTAAAACTGCGGCCGAAAAGGTATGGGCTAAATTTAGCGACAGCCCAAACAAGAGCAAGACACTCTTTTTCGGTGATGGAATAGTTCATCTCGCCGGGGATAAAAGGCGGCTGGCGTAGGCGATGACACAGTCACGTCCATGCTGACGCTGAGCTAAAACAGCACCAATTCCGTAGCCACTCGCGTTCGTACGAACTTTTGGTGGGGCAGTCTGATCAAAGTGGGCTAATATTGGCGTAGTCGTGAGGGCTGCAATGAGCGCCGAAAATGCAGCACTTTGAGGCGAATTCCAAGTAAATGGGACGTCTTTTTTAAGAAGCTCAGTGAGAGGCCGCGCAATATCGGCGGATTTCCGGATGAAAGCGCCGAAAATAGGAGCACAAACCAAGGAAGCTCAGAACATCCTTAGGAGAAGGGGGCACGGAAAATTGAGTCACTGCGCGAAATTTGTCCGGATCGGGCTGTACCCCAGACGCGTTAACGAGGTGACCAAGTACAGTTATTTCGCGACGGCCGAAACGGCGTTTGGAGGAGTTCAGCTGAAGACCAGCATTGCGGAATACTTGGAGAATACTGGACAGTCGCTCAAGATGGCTTGTGAACGTCGGTGAAAAAACAATTACATTATTTAAGTAGCAAAAGCAAGGGGACCATTTGAAGCCACGCAAAAGGGAATCCATCGTGCGCTCAAAGGTGGCCGGCGCATTACAAAGCCCAAACGGCATTACAATAAATTAGTATAACCCATCGGGGGTTACAAATGCTGTTTTTTTTCTTGGTCTCGTGGGACAACAGCGTTCTGCCAATAACCAGATCGAAGGTCAATGGACGAGAAAAACTTTGCGCCATGAAGGCAGTCAAGGGCGTCATCTATTCTTGGTAAGGGGTAAATGTCCTTCTTAGTGACCCTGTTGAGATGTCTATAGTCGACGCAAAACCGCCGTGTGTTGTCCTTCTTCTTGACAAGCACGACCGGGGATGCCCATGGACTAGATGAGTGTTCAACGACGCCTTTGGCGAGCATTTTCTCGACCTCTTTCTGGATGACAGAGCGCTCGGCAGCGGAGACGCCGTAAGGGCGGCGATGAATTGGGTTGGTACCGCCGGTGTTGATGTGATGGGTCACAACTGATGTCTGGCCTAAAGGTCGGTTGTCAAGATCGAATGTGTCCGCATAGGATGTCAACAGACGGTGGAGGTCTTGTGCTTCGGAGGGCGAAAGATCTGCCGCTATCATTTTGGCAATGTCAATGCTTGACAGGTTGGGCGCAGTGAGCAAGTTGACGTGCGAAGTAGGTTGCTGAGCCGACAGTTCAGAAATATCACACTCTTGCAACGACGACATGAAGCCTAGTTTATTACCAGCAGGCAGCACGTGCGTGGAAAAACCAAAGTTCAAAAGAGACAGATGGGTATGGTTGTGGCGTACTCTCACCACGGTGTGCGGGACAGCAATGAAGTGCTTAACACAACGTCGGTAATGGGTGAAACGATATATTCACCATCGCGCACAGGCGGATCAGACACCAGCTGCACGTAGGTCACGGCTTGCGGCGGAAGATGCAGGAACTCGGTGGCACAAAGGCGACTTTGAGCATCACGGGCAACAGCGGCGTCAAAAGGCAGTTCGAACTGAGGAAGACCCGTCGAACAGTTGATAAGGGCGGAGTGCGCAGAGAGAAAGTCGAGACCAAGAATCACGTCATGTGGGCACTGCTCAAGCACGGTGAACAATACGACGGTCTAGCGCCCAGCAATACACACGCGAGAGGTGCACATGCCGAGAACGGTAGATGTGCTCCCATCGGCAAGCATTACTGCACACTTAATAGGAGGCGTGATCACTTTTCACAGTTTAATACAGAGAGCGGCGCTCATGACAGAAATTTGTGCGCCAGTGTCTATGAGGGCTATAACGATAACATCATCCACCAAAAGTTCCAAAATATTGCGGCGTGTAGGAATCGTCCACAGAGGATTTGCAAGACGGGTCGTTAATGCAGCGTAACCTCCGGGAGCTGCGTGGTCTAGTTTCCCGAGGTTGAGGGCCAGGGTCGTACAGGGGACCTGGATCGAAAAATCATCGGCGAAAGAGATCGGTGGCCTTGGGGTGATGGTGACCGGCTGAACCTTCGGCCCTGAACGTTAGTAGGAGCAAGCTGTGGATCGTACGGTGTAGAAAACCGGCGAGCATTGGCTTCAAAGTGACGCCATGTCCCAATGTTTCAAGATGAATTGGATGTCCAACAATTGCGACAGTAGCGTGCAATGTGGCCGGCGCGAGAGCAGTGAAAGCAGATCGGTCTATCATCCGACGTTCTCTATTCAGCAGGGTTCCGGTAGCGGGAAGGGTAGCGCGAAGTGTACACTGGAATCTGGTTAACAGAAGCCGAGCTCTCGTTAGTGCGAACAGTGCAAACAGGTGCGATGCCGAGATTTGCTATTTCTTGGCGAACGACGGCTTGGATGAGGGAGACGGTGGATGCGTTGGCTTGAGGACCGTCGGAGGCGATGGCTGCAGGAGCCATTTCTTCGAGTTCACGGCGAACGATTCAGGAGACATATTCGGACGATGTAGCTTGCGTGAACTTGGGGCTGTCTTCGCAGGTCGAAGTGGCTGCCGTATTGGGCAGATGCGCAAACTGGTGGGTTATGCGACGGTTCTTGGCGTGCTCGAAGCGCTGACATTCCTTCACAACTGCGTCGACGGTGGCGCAATCTTTAACGATCAACAGATTGAAGGCGTCATCGGCAATTCCATTTAATATGTGAGCGATTTTGTCAGCCACAACTACCGCGTGAGCCTCTGCTGTAAAGATGGTAGTTTTGGAGTCAATGAACCTATCACCACATTGGCATTGATTTTGTTTTACAAAGGCTTGTTTACGAGAAACAGCATCCACATCTGCAGTTACGAATGTTACCAATCTGTCATGCAAATTTCGTTGTACCGATTAGAAGAGATTACTGAGAAGAACGCGAGTGGGCACAAGCAAATTTGTGAGGTGTTCCATTTCCATGCATTCACTCAGTCCTTTCTAAAACGGAAAGGGTTCGCTATAGCCTGCAGGAACTGCGGTGTAAACATGAAGCTGCCTTTTTTGGTACAAGTGTTTTGAATAGAGGACTGCGTTTCTTTGTGACAAGGTTATTGGTAGAGTTTTCCAGCTACAACGAACTGTGTTCGAACGAAACGCACTGACACAACTGTGAGGATTGTGGCATCGTCGGATTCACACAATATATCTGTAGAAAAGCGAACAAGAGGCAAACAGTATAAGTATGTCTTGCATTGCCATAATAGGGGCCACCATTTTCACGTAGCAAGTTCGAGAAATGGGCTAGTTTGTACGATTCTCTTCAAGATTGAGGCAGCGAAAACAACATATAGTTGAAAGTAGACTTACACAACAAATGCATAACCTGTTGAAAAGAGGCTCGTATGCAAGAAATATGTTTCAGCAAGCGACCACTAAGCTGCATCGTACGCTTTGATTTGGAGTTAAGAACGACGAAGAAAGAGGAGGTGAGATGGACGGTCGTTTTGTGACCTCTAATATAGACCATAACTAGCCAGGAGCTCTGGCCAGAAATTGATATGAATTGGCTAAAGATTTTGAGTACTGAATAATACTGACAAAAAAAATAAACTTTCATAAAATGGAAAGAGTGCCAGAATCGCTTTCTACCATTCATATCAAGCATTATAATTGTTAGCTTGAATATAAATAAAGTAATATAATTTGTATGTAATAAATATATATTTACTTCTAATGATCACTTGTGCAAGTGGGAATTTAAAGTGACATTTGTTCTGGTCTGTAAAGGTATCGACAAACGGCCTTAAAAGCGTTTTCGTGGCGGAAGGTATTGCGTCCCTATAACTTACGCTTTGTCATTTGCGCTGCTTTAATCCCCGAACTTGAACTAATTAGCAACTAATTGAAGCAAGGAAATGAATACAGTAGTCTGTTGTGTGATGTAATGATTATGTAAATTGAGGCGTGTCAATCCGGACATATCGTTACGTTACAGCGCACAACAGTTACTGCGGTACAGATAAGAATGAAAAAGCTGACGCAAAAGCGAAAATTGCGCTCTCTAGCAGCGATGTCACATCAATTTACTTCTCCGAATGACATCAACGTCTCACAAAGGCTATAAAAACGTCTACGACACGTCTATGAAATGACCTTGATTATCACCATGAAAGTACAGTCTTGACTCAGGTCATGACTCTGGCCGTGAGGAGTGGCAGGCTAGAAACCCTCTTTCCAGGTAAATTTGTCTTCCTCCTTGTAATCGTTCTTCTTCTTTAGTTATGGAAACTGGTTTTTGCACGTTTTAGTCCATTTTAGAATAATTGGTCATCTATAAATTAAGTGAGAATAGTCTTGTTACATCAATTCCTTGCACTTCTTCATCTCCAACTTCCCCAATCCCATGCCACGAGAGAAATGTTTTCTTCCTACCCGCCTCCACTCTTTGAGATTTGAGGACATGCTGGTGAAATTATCCTCAGTTGAAAAAAGTTACGTGAAGCTCTTTGCTATTGTGCTCTTCTCTATAACCACCATTGAGATGTTCGCGAAAAGACTACCTACAGAACATATGCAGGTAGACTACACACACAAAAATTATAATGAGTCTAAAACGCCTTATTTCTTATAAGGCGTTCAAGTCTTCCGCGCTACATTGGAGCCCGTCTCTCACATTGCAGACACGCACAAACATTTCAATAGATTGCCTAAAGTACTCTCGAATGAGTTGCAGTTTTACATTCAAAAAGATGCGTTCTTACTGCGTAGTACGTTTTAGCGATACGGAGAACATAGGACAGCGTAAATTAACAGGCTTTGTACGCTCTCATGCGCCTTAAAAGTGACTTATTTTGTTACTGTAATTAGATGGCTACACAAGCTTACTGCCTCGAAAAACGCGTCGTCATCATCGCCCACCTGTATTAGCCTGACCCCAAAGGTACATACGGAACCTTTCTCTTCGAGTGCTGCTTGAGGAGTTTTCCAATAATACATGAATTCCAAGCATTTCACGAGGATATGTCCGGGTCCTTCAGCTTTCTTATACGTGAAGTAGGATTTCTACCACTATTGCAGTACTTGTTTTGCTCTCCTATGTATTCAGCTCAAGTGTACCTGTATTGAGAGAAAAGCAGAGAATGGAAGTTTCAAGAGAAGGCTACTTACGCCCGGGAGTGTGTGGGCGGGTCATTCATAAGACGTGGTCTAGAGTGGGATGGTAGGTTCATTTGTTTGACTGCTTCCTATGTGGTACGAAATTGTGCCGAGTGTTGAGGACGAGGTCAGGCAGTTTTGTTTTCAGTTGTTTCTTTTTAACTGCCCGTTCAGTGGCCATCCAAAAAGAACTCCACCGAAAACTGTGCGCTGCGAATACCTTCTTTATCCAAACATATATAGCGTTACTTATGTGAATAGGGTCGACGGCTAAAGCAGAACTCCTCCAAATACTACCCAAATATGGGCTCTTAAGAATATGTTTGTTGTATTACATTCGTCAGTGTTCTTTCACGAATGTTTCAATAATACGCGCCCGCCAAGCAATCCACGAGTACATGCTCCATGGCATCGGACTTTCAACAAGCAGTTTTTTCTGCCCTTTTCACAGGTGGTCATTTTGTCTACATTTGCATATTGAGCTTAAGTTCAACTGGGGAGCATTAGATAACGGAAACTTATTAAGAGCAAGAGTTAAACTCCTATGTTTGACCACAGGCACATGAATGTGTCCAGTGGAGAAGCTATAAGGGCTTAAATATGTATTTGAGAGTAACAAGTTGGTGTTCTTGGTTTTTATTTTCGTTGCTTTTAAAAAATGTTCCAATAAAACACCAATTCTCAGCCATTCAGCAGTACGTCCTTTATGTTTTCAAGTTTTCGACATATGAAGAAGTGTTTATTCTAGTGGACCAGTAGTTACCTTTCTTGCATTCATAAAATGCGCTCCAGTCTGCCTTCATAGAGCTTAAAGTATTCGGAATGTAGATGTTAGGATGAAGAAGTGGTTATTCTAGTGGACTAGTAGTCACCTTTCTTGCATTCATAAAACGCGCCCCAGTCTGCCTTCAGAGAGCCTAAAGTATTCAGAATGGATATGTTAGGATGTTACATCCACATGCTTGACACCATGCCTTTTGGCAAAAGTTTGTGTAAATTGAAACTTGCAGAATAAGCTGAAGTGGGTCTTCATGTAATTGTTTTGTGTACATTCCATCTCCAGCCACCCTGAAATCATTCCGCGGAAGTGGAATGGGCCGAAAACCTCAGAAATAGCTGTATTTGTGCGATATGAAGTGGCTATTAGACAAGGGAAATCCCTTTAATCCTTTGCTGAGCGTCTGCCCATAAGAGCACGTGTGTTGTAATTCATAGCAGCATAAAACTTCTGGCAATATTAGTAAAAAATACTATCATAAGTGCATGCTCTTCTCTGAGGGTTTGAGGGAACATTTCACTCCAGCTGCCATTGGCGTTTTAGATGCGGAAGCATCTTATACTCGCGCCTTGTAGTGCGCCGTCCGCGCCGTCCGCGCCGTCCGCACCGCCTTAGTTGAGCTAATTCATTACGTCTGATACAATAATCACTCGTTCTCTGCTACTGCAATATTCACGCGTTCATCAAGTATAAGGTTATTGTTGCACTTCAAAAGCATACATGTGTCCGAGTTAAAACGGTCAAAGTTTCACATTAAATGCACCAGGAAGGTAAAGTGTTGGTACGGAAACCAGTAACACAAACATGAGCTTGTACGGTAAAGTTAGCTATTTAAAACCTACGCGAGCGTCGGTGCACACTGAACCATGCCTGTGTATTCAGGCATGTGTCTAACTCTGTTACCAGCCACTAAACTGTTTTAGCGGGACGGCTCAGTGCACTCCCATAGTTGAGTACGAAGTACTCAAAATCGTTCAACATATTAGATGCGGAAGCATCTTATACTCGCGCCTTGTATAAAGGAAAAAAAAATATTAAGACGGACGTGGCCTAGTACCTATTTTACCATGCTTCAAGAGCTGCCACTTTTATAGGGAAAAATACGAAACAATTATAGTAAAAGCAGACCATAGATAATGCTTTCCGATTTAGCCCAACCTTTATAGCCATTTGAAGTACATCATTTCCGGACTGAAGAGGAACGTGGGCGGCCACCCACGCACTTCTCCCTCCAGTTTTGCCATTAGTTAACACCGGCAGAACTTGCATGAGGTCTTCGAAGACTTAGCTAAATACTTCTGCGTAAGGACACTTCGTTGTAGTTAAAAGAAGGTCTTGCTTCTGCGACCTCTTGCAACAACGTTTCAATAATACGCGCCTTCGCAGCAATACAGCAGTAAGTACTATAAGACTTCAGATTTTCAGCACATGATTGATATGCTTTAGAGTGTGATAATTAATCGATATCTTTCTCTCCATCCTAGTTATTTTACTCTCTATATTATCCTTCAATCACGAATTACGATACATCTTCTGTCAATTAGGAAGGTGATTTTGATGATGCTGATGGTGGTGGTGATTTTGACGATGATAATGATGGTGATTTTGATGATGATGATGATGATGATGATGATGACGATGATGATGATGATGATGGCGATGACGGTGAAGATGATCATGATGACGACGACAACAATGAAGATGACGACAACGACGATGAAGATGATGCTGGTGATGATGATGACGACGATGACGACGACGACGACGACGAAGATGATGATGATGCTGTTGCTGCTGCCGCTGCTGGTGATGATGATGATGTGGGTGTTATTGGTGCAAGCGTCATGCTTGGCTAAAGAGTGCCATGAAAAATGGTAAAAGCATTTTATTGGGCTCTGATTCCCAATGTCGTGTAAAGAAAGTAAGTTATGTTACTGTGACGTTGCTGTATATTGGAGCCTATAGTTTGTGCCCTGAGGCGGGTTAAAACTCTAAAGTATTAAAATCATGTGGGTGACATGTAATGTCTGTACCTGCAATAAATCACGGTGTTGGTGGTGAAGGCCGCCGCAGCCATGGCCTCTGCGCAAAGGTCGCGCTACGGATCAGCTCGCATATGGGTTGACAACTATTTACATGCCATAAAAACTTGAACAGTGATTGGGGATTAAAAAGTGCGTCCCTACCGATGAGCCCGACAAGGTGTAGTGGACGCTGCTGCCGGTAGGGCAATAAACAGTGCTTTTTTTCTCAGAGCATACGAATGGCTTCACTGAACGAGGATGTGGAGAACCGTAAGTTGATCTCCACATCTCTCACGGATGGGTTGGTCACCGCCAGACAGAAGGTTTAAATGTCTAGTGTGTGTGTGTGTGTGTGTGTGTGTGTGTGTGTGTGTGTGTGTGTGTGTGTGTGTGTGTGTGTGTGTGTGTGTGTGTGTGTGTGTGTTTCTGAGTGTATGTGTGTTTGTGTTTGTGTTTGTGTGTGGGGGGTGGGGGTGGGGGGGTGTTGTATTTGTAGCCTGGTAAGTGTGACGTGTGTGTAGCGTGACTTCGATACTGTTGGCCAAGTTCCGAGTCTCGGTTTGATGACATGTAATTTCTATTGCGTTTGCCTGTCCCGTAGGCACTGTCAGCACGCTTTCAGCTCCCGGTCGTAAAAAAGGCTTGAGCTCAAGGGCAGAGACAGCTATGAATGCGTTGAAGGCAGCGTTGTCTTGAGTGGATACAGCTAAGCCGATCCGCCAACACATTTTGTCTGATCTCACGGTGCCCTGGCACGCAGCACACTACAACATCTTGTTTGAAAGCATAGATCGTTCATAAAAGAGAAAAGTGACAAAAGGTCGGGACTTTTAGGTTTTTCAGAGTTTTCAAAGCTATTACTACGCTCAGCGAGTCTGTATATATTACCGGCAGTTGTAATTGTAGTTCCTTAATATGCTTGACGGCCACAAATATTGCATGAGCTTCTGCGGTGAAGATGCTTGTTTGAGGAAACAGAATACCAGAACAAGAGAAAGATGGGCCCAACAGCTGCATAGGACACACTAATGTGATACTTTGAAGCATCTGTGAAAAATTCCGGGCAAGTATACTGGTGTTAGAGTTAGACGAAGTACATGCGAATATGCGCAGTAGGTGCATGTTTAGTAACCTTCATGAAAGATAGATCACAGTCTATAACCTTCCGCTACCTTGGTGGTGGATATAGCGCAGGAGCTGTAAAACGGTGCGCTAGGAATCACACGTTTTTTTTCCTTTGCAAGACTGCTCAAACAGAGTGAGTAGGTCCATCGCCAAGCACGGTAGTTGAACAAGGCAGAATTGGACAAATCATTAATTGTGGAGTGAGTGGGATGTCCCTCGTCTGCGTTATCCTTGAGATAGTGCACAAAAAACCACGTACCATCTTTGCAGATGGAGCCACCATAAGTTTTATTCTACGTACGGGCTTTCTACAAGGCTATCTTGAAAAGCACCCATAGAAAGGAGAATGCTTAGATGATGCACAGGGTCTAGCATCTTTAAGGCTGATGGTATCCTAGACTGATAGGTAATATCACCGTAATCTAGGCGTGGGCGTGCAATGTTAGTGGTAAATGTACCATGTTAATGCATGCTCAAGAATACCAGATAGTTATAATGCCTTGTGTCTTCCATTACAGCACACCTCCAATTCACATAGCGTGCTTCGCGCGTCGAGCCGCACAATTACGTTACTATAGTTTGCCTTATGTGACCTGAATCTCGAATATAGACTCTCTTTTCCTTGCTTTTTATCACGTTGTTACATCTCTGATCAGTCACGTTGCAAGGCGACACGTGCTTCGGCGCCTGAAGGAACACTTATAGAACAAAAGTCTATCATGTCCGGAGCTCTGCGTAACATGCGTGCTGTAAAATTCACGGTGTTAGTCCCGTCTACCAAACCCTGACGCTTATAAATGCAGTATATCCTTAAAGAAAAACCCTACTTTTATCTTTTGTTGCGTAAGATTGTTGAACACGTGTGCCTAGATCCCGTGTTTCCCTACTGTCGAGCTTGGCGTTGAATCTCTCGCTACATTTTAGGTTTAGGATGAGTGACGTGAGAAAATACCTTATAGCATCTGCGCTTGAAAACACGGCTAAGCGCTGCGCACACGGGAATATAAAGAATGGAGGCAAATAAAAGGAAAGGTGTTACAAGCCAAATGCACCTCTGAGCATGACACCTCAGTAAATATTTTGGCAATTTAGCCCAAGTGCTGGCCTGAAGTGCGAGTGTGTGATCGTCTTGGGACAAGTTGTCGAGACACCTCGACTGAGGTAAGTGGCGCGCAAAGTGTGTCATCTTTTTCCACCCTGGTTAAACTTGTTGCTGTTCAGCTACCTCGCTTCTTTGAAGGGTTAGCTAAAATGCCAACAACAGGGGAAGCTTGGACAAAGCGTTTCAAAAAAGCCCCTCGGTTGCTTTCACTTGCTTTCAGTTTCTGTCAAGAAAAGCGTTGATTTCTTCACAGTTACGAGCTGGATACCTCTCTTTTGGCTGGGTGTGCGTCATCTCGATGCGCCGATGTTATTGTCAGGTAGGTAACACCGTGTCGGCTTTATTCTTACATGATACCGGATAGAAAGAAGAACGTTTAGGTAATCGGTAACGCGTTTCGGTCACGTTTTTCTTCGACAACGTGACACCAAGATCGTAGAATTTACAGCGCAAAAATAAAAACAAAAAAAAACGACGGACTAACACATTAAGACAAACGACTGCAGATTTTAGGTTTATTTCTCAAAAGATATAAATTATCCGGCTAACACGTTTCAACAAACATGATTATTGCATGCACTAGAACTCTTTTTTTTACGAGGAGCTATAGAAGGAAAGCGAATGCACTCATTATTCAGCTTATCGGTCATGTCCGCTTCTATAATTTCACACGTGATGTGCACCTGGTTTTTAGACACGACACTCGACTTTCACCCAACGGAATGCACCCGCAGCGAGAACAATTATTAGCTAGGTTGTCTTGATTATATTTGCCCCGTGTGTACCTGTGCTCGGCTTATTTTTGATCATGAATTGCGAACAAGCCAGAGTCAACGCCGTTGTGAAATTGAGCAGATGTTTCCAGCAGTGCAAGCAGTGTTACTATCAACTCATTGTCACGCCCGTCATGTTGTTATAGAATTTGTTGTCTGCCAGAGGTTTTGAAAGTGCTCGGCTTCTCTGAACGAAAACACAAATGAACCGCTGCCTGAAGTTTCGCATATAAACGAGAGAGTGACGTTCACGGAGCCGAACGTTAGGAAACTGTTTTTTCAAAGCAGGTTTTTCATTTTCTTACCTGTCGGTATGAATTCATAAGTAATAATTTCATGTGTATAGCTATATCTCTACTTTACGCCCTTCGCTACCAAATAAATGTAGAGGTGATAAAGACATGCACATTGCCAAACAGGTAATCTCGTTCAAAAGCATGAACATTGTGAAAAAGGCGTCATTTTCAGAAGGTGAAATGTGTAGCCTCGAACGGAGACTTCAGCTCGAATTATGGCGTGCGAATGCCGGAAAAAAGGACACACTGCGGACAACTGCGTTTACATTGATTGTGGAAGGTTGAGCCAGCGACTTTGAATATGACGTACTGCATTAAAGGACAGCTGTTTGCAACTGTTTCATTTAGCTTTCCCAACGCTGTGAATGATTAACAGTACGCTGTATACCTGTATGCGAGAGCTTTATGCAACTAACCCTCAACTCTTTGTATAAAAATTCAAAACGCATTTTTGGTTATTTTTACTCTTTAAATCCAGATCTGCATGCAGTTTTCCAGTAATCTACAGTCGAATACAACTTTACCGCTGAGAGTCTGCCCAGATGACCGAAGCTCGCTCACCAATTTTCTCCACGACTATTGAAATTGTCCCACTCGTGCACTCGGCAATGTTCTCCAAAGGCTGGCTTATCGGCCGCCCGGCTCATCAATCAGTCCGGAGTGCGCACTGATTGGGACAGGTTTGTACCTATCCGCCTTTTGAAAGCGAATGCGAAAAAAATTCGAAGTCGTACTCATTTATAGTTGTTACGACTGGTGAGAAAAAAATCCTGGATTCGGCTACGCAACTTGGGATAATGGTGAAGCTGGTAGATCCAAGTACAACCCTAAATGGGCTGATGCGGTGGTTCGGTTGTTTTGCGGTGGCTATGGTTCAAACGTGGTTTCCGCAAAGCTATTTTAGCTGAAGTTTGGTTTGATGGAGCTCGTTTGATGGTCAAATTATATTTCTAGGGGGGGGGAAGCGCTAAATACTACATGGACAGAGACACGCAGTAACTGCATGGGCGTTTTTTTTTACTATAGGTGTATTCAATTCACCTTCACCTCCTGCACCAGTTAAGGGTGCACGACACCACAGTCCTCGATTCTCTGGTGCGCAGCGCTGTGCTCCTCGATTGCAGCGCAGTGCCACTGTATACCCGCCGTGTTGTAGATAATTTCTGAACTTGCTCGATGGGTGGTGCCGTCATGGTGCATCTCAGAAACAGACGACACATTTCATCTATGCTTATGTGAATATGACGTTGATCGAAGGTGTCAATAAACGGCATCCAGAACCAATTATTTTCCTTTGTTGATATGAACGCCCTGATAAACTTAGATGGTGTGCCCAGCAGCGTGTGAGTGATTTTATATCTTTTGGCCCAATGGTGGTGCAGCATGAACGATGTATAAGCCTTACGGACACAGAGAGCAGACGACAAGTCATTGCACCAGACCCTTGATTCAAACGAAAAAAAAGTAAAGCACTGTAGTCCTGCACCTGCGCTCTTTGCACTACGTTTGCACTGCAGCGGCATCATCTGAACTTATGCAGCACGGGTTTCGCACACCACGCCACAATCGCACACTTTGTGTGCCTATGTCCGAGTGTTCCTTAGCGCTGTCCCCCCGCCACCGACAAAGTTTGACTACGTTACTGGAGTAGATTCCCTTTTAGGCCGCCAATGCTGAAGCTCTAGTAACGTAACTAGGGATGACCGAGTATCTGCTAAATCACGAAAGCGTACTCTCTCTGTGTACTCTGCAGTTTTGCAGCAATGGTGAAGCGCTAATTGCAATAGACACGATTTTAAAAGTCATATGAAAGAAGGCCACCATGTAACTCAATTAACACGCGATAACGGGCAATCGAACCACATGCTGACGTAAAAATACGGCCGCTTCAGGTATCGATGCGGTTTTCGTGCACTCTGTCACCTGAACGCAAAGTGAGCGGAGTAAGTGGCGAGTGCAGAGCACGTACACGGTTCGCCTAGTATTCTTCGTGAAGACAGCGTCCGTTTTTCATCGAAGTCCACAGTGGCAGCTCAAGCGACCCACCCCCTTCCCTCTCCACCGGCGCCCCTCATGCTCCTTTGCTGCCGAACAGCGCACGCTGGCGCTTTCCTTCTCTGCTTGAGTGACACCTGACTGCAAGAATCTCAAACTTTCACTCGCACATGGAACACATGACGTACGATGCAATGCTATCGTTTTAGAGTTTATAGTCATGGCAGTTGTGGCTTGAAATATGTGCATTGAATGTTCATATAATTAATACTGCAATATAGCAATAGAACACTATTATTAGGTCTGATTACAATTATTGGTCTAATCTTCACCTTTTAAAGGCAGTGGCGCAAGCCTTTGGAATTTGTATACTTACTACGTGTCTTTTGGGCCAGTAACGAAAGTTCGAAAAACAAGCTCTCTACGAAAGGTATTACGCCACTGCTAGCACGACCATGCGCAACATGTTGTCGCAAAAAGTACGTAGTCGAACGTTGTTCAAACTGGATATTGCATTAGCTTAACTTTTGCTGCGTTCTATTGCCTTATTTGTATGCAAAAGTGCGTTTAGAAAAAAGTTGTTAACAATTTAGATTTCTGTTAAAAAGAAAAAGTGACTCTTCTTCAGATGTAACACGCCTGAGCTTCCACTTATTGTTTTCTTTCAGTCCGATCACCTACTGCTAATGCTACACAAGCAGCCCTAGGGAAACATGCGCCGTTATGATATGCAATGAACCCATTATGTGAAAGAATCAGTATAAAGAAACCCAAGCGAAGTTCTTTTTCTCACAAGACAACACTCTGTATACATAAGTTATACTTGCACGGCTGACTTATATCACCAGTTCTATTATTCATGCTTGCTCGTAACCCACAGAATGTCTTTCCCGTGTTTCGGTAGCAAGAGAGCGTATTTTGTAATTGACTTATCGGTGCTTAAAGCGATTGCTTTACGAATATATCTCTCTTTACTCTGGCAGCTTTTGTGTCGTCAGAAGTTAGTTGGAAAATTCAAACATATTGAAAAAACACTGTAGGCCAAGGCTTCTACGAGGCGATCCTCTTATGAGGATGTGCTGTTGCGATGTTTATAAACAGGAAAAATCTGTTTTCGCAAAACACTATCACATCTTCTGTTTTGTTGCCATGCTCCAAAAAATACCTGAATTTTCTTGTTTTCATAAACATTTCTGGTTGGACGAGATGTCTACAATGACGCTGAACGACATTTCACTACAGCAAAGTAGTGCGAGTTGTCGAGATTTTTCAGATCTTGAAATGGTAACAAGAAGAAGAGTTTCGTAAGCGAGACTCACTGCGTGGCGCAGGAGAAAAAGAGGAACGAGGAACGATGCGCTCTTGTAAGATACATCACACCATTAGATACAGTTTGAGCTCATCTTAGCCGCAATGTTGGAGTACCACAAGCATAGAGAAGCGGAATTGTGAAAAGTCGTCGAGGTTTCACAGTAGGTTATCGCGCAGAAGCAAGCAGCGTTGCGATCCCACCTCATGAGCACTAACGTCCAAGCAGCTTCCTCATGGAATTAAGTATGACATGAGGACATCATGATGAATCACCAGGATGAATCACTATGATGAATCACCAGGACGAATCACTCGCTTATGGTAGAACGCTTCTTACCGACCAAGACTTGCACACCTGCACGCTGTGTGACCGTCAAGTACTCCGCTATAAGGCAATGCTGGGCCTCGAAACAGCTTTGGTAATAAAACGATGCAGCTGCCATTTATGTGCAAGGTCAATTAGGGGTGCCTTGTTGGCTACAGAACTTTTCAAGAATGTAATCTTCATGATCATCATCATCATCAGCCTGACTATATCCACTGCAGGACAAAGGCCTCTCCCTTGTTCCGCCAGTTCACCCAGCCCTGTGCTTACTGCTGCCAATTTATACCCGTAAACTTTTTAATCTGATCTGCCCACCAACCTTCTGTCTGCCCCTAACACGCTTGCCTTCTTTGGGAATCCAGTTAGTTACCCTTAATGACCAGCGGTTATCTTGTCTACGTGCTAAATGCCCGACCCATGTCAATTTCCTCTTCTTGATTTCAGCTATGATATCCTTAACCATCGTTTGTTTCCTAATTGCACTCTGCTCTCTTCTTGTCTATTAAGGTTTCACCTACCATTTTTCTTTCCATCGATCGCTGCGTCGTCCTCAATATCTTCGTAAGTCTTCAGGTTTCTGCTCCGTAGCTAAGTACAGGCAAGATACAGCTGTTATATACCTTCATCTTGAGGGATAGTGGCAATCTACCTGTCATAACTTGAGAGTGCTTGCCAAATGTGATCAACCCCATTCTGATTCTTCTAGTTACTACTTCAATCTCGTGGTTCGGCTCCACGGTTATTACCTGCCCTAAGTAGACATAGTCTCTTACAACTTGAATTGCACAATTATCTATTTTGAAGCGCTGCTCTTTTCCGAGGTTGTTGCACATTACTTTCGTTTTCTGAAGATTAATTCAGAATGTACTGAACGTTGAATGTGTACTTTCACGACTCTGCATTTCATACTTGCGCTATAGAAAACCTGCTGCCAGTAGTAGGAGGCACCGTGTACGTTTCCCCCATATTGAGGATATAGGCACTCTCCGCATGTATACACATGGAGCATACGCATCAACGCGTTGAGTCTGATACGAACGGCATTTCTAACATGTTTATGAGTGACATGTTGCTCAAATCAAGGAAATGGGGTCGATAAAAATAGCATCAAAGAAAACTGACCATGTTTATAGACTTCTAGAAGTGACTTCTAGACTCAGACTCAGACTATTTCACAAGATTTCTAAAGAAGAACCTGCCTATAGAAGCGGCAGGTTGTTCCGTTGCTTGGATATATACTGCTTGCCACTAACGACAACTTCACATTCACCGTTTTTTAAATATACGATATGCGACACAATCGACGCTCATCAAAGAAAATTCTTTGGGGTCACTCCGCAACGAGGCAGTTTTTTGTGCCGTGTGCTAGGAGGCACAGACAAGCTTTCTTGTACGAGCTTCCAAGCTATATGGCGGTTACTCCGGCATGCCTCACTGCTGTTGACTTTCTTACAATTTTCATTGAAATGTTTTAACGAGAAATTGTAACACGGGGAGCTCATGCGCGCATCGCATCTCAGCGAATGAAGTGATTGTGTTGGAGCGTGTTTGAAATTTTTCTTTTCTTTAATGGGGAGTTTGACGAGATAGGGCGTTCGTGAGGTGCGTTGCACGCACATCACTTCACTCTGCGTATTTTTGCACGCATTTCATATACTACCAATGCGAAATAGAGAAATGTGACCCCTAATGCCCTGACCAAACTCTTAAGCGTTTTATATATACCACACAAAAACGTATTTATTTATTTATTTATATATTTGGGTAGATAGTCATTTATTTACAAAAGTATTGATTTATTTATTCATATATGAGATATATGATTGACTGATATGTGAGGCTTAACGTTTCAAAACGACCATATGAATAGGAGAGATGCCGTAGTAGAGGGCTCCTGAAGTTTCGACCACCTGGGGTTCTTTACGTGCACCAAAATCTGAGAACACAGGCCTACAACATCTCCGCCTCTATCGAAAATGATGCCGCCGCTGCCGGGATTCGATTCCACAACCTGCGGGTCAGGAGCCGAGTACCCTAGCCACTAGACCACCGCGGCGGGTTATTTGTTAGATATCTGCATAGCCATTACCTGGCATTACAGTAAGAGGTATAGGCATCCTAAATGAATAGTCATTCTTACTCAACACAAAAAGCGCGGTGAAAGTCTTCATTACACCTATATTTCTACAATACCTGGAGGAGGAGCAATCCACTCACTCGTGGTCCAACAAAAGAATCAATAACGAAAAGTGTCACCTTTTAAGAAGAAAATTTATAAACTTTCGAGGCGTAGTCCTTTCCACGCGGAACACTTCTGGTTCTGCTAGATGCTCATTGGCTTTCGGCAACGTCATGTATTCGACGTTGCGCGCTACGAAATGTTAACAGATCCTTCATGTGAGTGGCACTTTCTCTATGAAACTAAAGAACGCCAGGTCTGCGCAAAATGCGCCGCACAGTCACAGCGAAAGGTGGAAGAGCAGCTTTTTGGAACGTTTCTTTAATCACACTTTTGTTACAAGCACACTTGAGGGGTACCCAATAAGCCATTATTCGCCATAATTTTTTTGTAGTAGGCAGGTATTCCATATGCCATCCTGTGTCATTTTTGGGAGAAGCGTGGTGCACACTGTTATGCCTGCGAGTCCACAGCGAACGTCCATGCCTCTGAAAAAGGCAACCTGTGTCAAGGCCAGCCGGCGAGCCCGCCTCACGCGATCAACTCAACGGCATCAACACGCGGCGGTGCCTTTCTGCCGCTGACGCACAGTGAGTCCCCTTAGCCAGTGAGCCCGTCGAAGCGATCGGCGCCATCCTGTCTGGCGAGTCTGACGCAATGCGTGGCGACGTCACTCGTCCTTGAGTGCAGCCACGTGCAGCGCAGCGGCTCCAGATTCGATGAGAATGACGCGGCCCAGTGGCGACACCATTGTAGGATTCTGACCTAACTACCAGCGGCGCTTCTGGTTGGACATTTGGTTACTTAAACAATCCACCCGGTGCATATAAAAAAAGCCCTGTGGCGCGTCATGAGCAGTTGACTTATGTGTCAGAGAAGAGAGCTCGGCTCTTCGAGTCTCTAAGTTGTCGGCCCCAGTGCCGAATTTGTAATGCCTCTGTATATATGTTGTACATAAACCTTGTTTAACTCACCGTCGTCTCGTCCGCTCGTCTATCAGCTCTGCGCTGAAGCAGTCGCGAGCTAAGAAACCTACGCTACCAAACGGCTGGTGACCTTCCCGGCGGAATTCGAAGCAGTGGCGCCTTCGGGACCGTGTTGGCGTCGCCGTCTTTCGTAACAGTGGAGGACAGCGGTGAGATTCGTGGCGCCCTTCGTAACGTCGTCGGAGGTACGCTTCGTAACAACACTACGCACTTGCAAGAAATTTTGCGCATTTTTTCCCAGTGAAAGCTGTTATGCGATCAAAACTCGGGCCAAGCGCAGTTGTCGGCCGCTGCTGCCGCTGGCATAGTAACCACATCGCGCAAAATTCGAAAAAACCCTAGCACCAAAGACACAGTAGGGCTTGAACTCATGTTCGCGGGTGCCAGCCTAGTATTATACCACAGAGTTACGCCGGTGCTTGTTGCATAATGGCCAACTTGCCTTACGCAGGATTGATGTCGGCAAAGCAATCGCGGTATTAAGACTTATAAAGCGTTTTAAAACACCGAAAGAACAGCCAGTCATCACACAATACGAATAGCGTAACGAGTGGGTCGTCCAATTCTCCAACCTATTACAAAAGCTTGTTCTTGTTCCCTTATTAACTGTGGCGCATACCCACCTCAGCCATAATTCTTTATCATCGTCAGCCACTGCATGAACAATTGGCACCAAATTCTTTGCAATTGTTTAGCGGATAACAAACTTCCCAGAAGATGGAGTTCCGGTATCTCCTCCAGCCTCGGCGGTACTTTAATTAAGGCGATGTTAAACAGGACTGAACCCTGCGGCGTCCCTTTGCCTCCCAACGTGAATGAGTCTCTATGGGTAACCAGGGGTAGTGACGCACATCTGGAAGAAACACTACAACAGGCAGTTAATATTGTCGAAGAGTTGGCAGAGGAGACGGGACTTTCATGCTCTCAGCCCAAGTCCGGGCTCTTTGTGGTTCGGGACAAACCCAGAGGGCTACAAGACGCTTTATTCCGCCACTGCCGTTAGAGGTAAAGGTAGGGGGTAGGCCGGTAGCTGAAGCTCAAACGATTAGAATTCTTGGCCTATATCTGCAAACTAACAGGAAGAATAGGGTGGCCCTAGAAAAACTTAAGACCACGGTCAATGCTACTGTCAGGCTAATCAGAAGAATCGCTAATCGTAAGAGCGGGGTTAAAGAAAAAGAACTCTGTAAGCTGGTACAGGCGTTTGTGCTCAGCAGGATTACTTACGCGACACCTTATATGAAGTTGGATGCCGCAGAAAAAAATAAGGTCGAGGCTATGATCCGGCAAGATTACAAGGCAGCACTTGGGTTGCCTAACAACGCGCTTACAGAAAGGCTGTTAAAACTAGGGGTACACAACACCCTGGATGAATTATGGGAGGCGCATCTGGTGATACAGCACGCTAGGCTTTCGACAACCAAAGCGGGCAGGATTATAATGGGAAGGATTGGCATTGGAGCAGAGGCTCCCACTGGGGACACTAAAATTCAGGTGCGGCGAGAGTTACATAAGGCCCTGTACATAAAACCTTTGCCCAAAATAATGCATCTGATTCACCATACGCAGCGCAGGCAGGCAAGAGCCAGACCTTTACACGTTGAGTACGGCGAGTACACAGCGGTAGTCTATAAAAATGTTGCGGAATATAAGGACAATGACGCTTTTGTGATTGTGGTGGTGGACAGGCGGGGGCGCTTGGTCGCCTCTGGATCGGTCAAAACCTGCTGCTCGGAAACTGCAGAAGAAGCGGCAATAGCGCTAGCTATAACTAATTCGCAGTCGGATTTGATTTTCAGTGATTCAAACACACAGCCATCCGAAATCTGGCGAGGGGCAGAATATCGGTGACCGCCGCACAATTTCTGCATGGGGCCACGGGACGAGAAATTAGAGAAATAGAAATTGTCGGAGTACCAGCATCTTCTAGGAACCCTGGGAACGAGGTGGCTCACCCGAATGCTCGAGGTTTTGTCAGCCGGGTAGGTGAGCCGCCAGTTCCGGGGAGGTCCGCGAGAGATGGGCTGGTGTCCTTTCATGACATAACGAATCATTATAAACTAGAGCGGAGGTTTTATCCGCCCCCGCACAAGCGGTTGACTAAGGCGCAGGAATGCGTCTGGAGAAAACTGAAGACGCGATCTTTTCTCAACCCTTACGTGTTGAACAAAATGTACCTGGAGGGGATTAAGCCGCATTGCAAATGGTGTCAGGCTGTGGCAACATATGATCACATACTTTGGGAATGTAGCATAGTGCCGCCGCCGGTGGATATTATGCGTGATCCCTCTCTTGAGCACTGGGAGGCCGTGTTGTCCAGCTCAGACCCAGTCGTTCAGTTAAGGGTCGTGGAGTGGGCCACGCAGGTCGCCGCCAACCTTGGGTTGATGGCCATCTAACACGGAATCATCCTCAGTTGCTTTCTGACGAAATAAAGTTATTCCATCCATCCATCTCAGAAGATTGGCAAAAAATAGCATAGCGAAAGCCGGCCTATTAAACCCCCCAAATTTATTATTTATGTCCTATTGGGTATCAAGCGAATTGCAGTAGTTACCCAATGAGTGTTTTGAAAAGGCTCTGAAAGGCTGCTCTTTTAGCTTTTCTGTTCTGTTCTGTTTTAACTGTTTTGCTGTGGAGAAGCTGAGGTGCCTATTGCCTCGGCTACTCCATATCACAAAGTTCTGCAGCAAAAAATAAAATAATACAGAACAGTACCCAAAAATTAACAATACGGAAAAGAAAAAAACATAATAGCACACTGAAACCAGTTCAAATATCATGCCAATACACAGTTTTCTTCGCGCAGTTCACACAGTCATAAACTACTTACACGAACACCTTACTAATCTAATGTCAGTATATACATGACCACATTTTATATAATACCCATCTCTGGCTTTCTGTCATAGGCGATTGTCCAGTCCGGTCTCCACTAAAAAGTCTGTCAGGAAGATTATTGCCTTTTTCTGGAGATGCATCTCAGGCCATGGTCCAAGTAGTTTCTTTATTGTGAGGGGCCGTCTGCCCAAACTTGCTAATTTGTTCTTTAATTTTTCTCTTTCATTCGCGTATTTAACGCACTTCAAAAGAATATGGCGAACATTTTCTTCTGCATGACCACAATGGCATTCCGGTGAGCTGGATTGATGTATCTTGTGCAGGAAGCTGTTTGTGTATGCTACTTCCAATCTAAGTCGGTGGATCAATGTCTCTAGGTGTCGTGGGAGGTCTGTCGCTATGGAAAATTTTCTGTGTGGATCAACTTCATAAAGTACCGTTTCCTTTGAATTAGGGCTCTCAAACCACTTCTCCATCGAACAATGGTTAGCTCCTTGCGATATAAAATGTCCAATATCCGCCCCAGACATAGGGATTGCGCAATCCCGTCCTTCCTTCAATGCTTTCTTCGCGAGGCTATTAGCATCTTCATTTTCCTTTATTCCAATGTGGCTGGGTATCCATTGGAATACGATGTTGTAACCCTGCGATGAGGCATATTCCACAGTTTCTGCGATACATTGTGCTATTTCACCATTTTTGTAAGGTGATCTCACATTTCTGATTAGCTGAAGAGCATGTTTGCTATCAGTGCATATCACCCATTTTTATGGCTGAGGATTCTCGCAGATAAGCTTAACTGCTTCAAAGATAGCCACCAATTCTGCTGTCGTCGATGAAGATTTGTGCGATAATTTGTACATCTTTTTCTGAATTTCGGGTATAAATACCGCACAGGCTGACGCTTCTTCTGTGCATGATCTGTCTGTATATATCTTCGTTTTTTCATTATGCATTACATTAAGCTGATGAAGTACCAACTGTGCCGCTACTAGAGGTGCCATGTCTGCTTCTTTTCTATGCCGTCTATTTCACGGATAACGTTGAGAAGTGGCAGCGTCCAAGGTGGTTTTGAAGGTTTCAATTGTTTAAACTCTGGTACTACTGCTTGAAATGATGATATAGTATCCTGTAGTCTCGTTGCCGTTCTTTGTGTTAGTGCCCCAGATAAAAAAAGTGACTTTCATGTTGCATGAAAATTCTAAATAAATTTCGAGATGTTTCTTTAGTTCGAAGTGCTGCCAAAGATGGCTCTCGAGCCTCCGCATACACTAAAGCACTGGAAGTTGACCGTGGTAAACCCAGACATACCCTCAAGCTCCTTGCCAATAACAAGTGAAGTCTCCTTTAGGTGGAGGCTGGAAGTCCGTGCAGCAGAGGCAGTAAGTTACGATGGGGCGTATCCAGGCAACATGTAGGGCTAATAACGACTTTGTAGTACCACCCAATTTGACCGCGCAGAGATGCCGGAGGATTCAAATGGCCTGATTCACTTTTTGTTCCAGGGACTGGACATGAGGCGACCATGTCAGTCTATGGTCTAAAATTACTCCCAAGAATTTATGAGTTTTAACCATTTGAATAGGCTGATTTTGCAGAATAATCTGGAAATTTCCAGGCCTTTTTAATGTAAACGGAAGTATGGCTATTTTAGCCAGACTCAGTGCCATACCTATTTTTAAAAAAACAGTCTACATAATCCAATCCTTCTTGTAGAGTTTGTTGTACATCCAAAAACGATGGACCAGACGTCCATATACTTATATCATCAGCATATCCTGAACATCTTATTTTAGGTGGGAGATTATACGGGAGCTGCGCATTGACTGCATGAAAGAGTAGGGCTTAGCACGCTGCCCTGTGGCACTCCTTGTTTGACGACATGTTCTGACGTTGGGCCCTCCTGCGTAACTACAACAATTTCGCGGTGCTGCCGGAAGTCAGCGATCCAACGCAGTATCTTGCCCTTGAATCCCTGTAATGCCAGGCCTTCCAAAACGTGAACGTGACTCACTGTGTCGTATGCTCGGTGGACATCAAGGAATACAGCGACAGTGATGTTTCTTTGCGTTCGTTGGTTTTCCCCATCTGTGACCAAATCCAGAATGCAGTCCGTTGTGCATCTACCTCTCCTGAAGCCGGCTATGCTTTCTGGTAGTAGTTTTTTCATGTCTTGCCACCATAGAATTCGTTCATTGATCATTTTTTCCATCACTTTTGAAAAACAAGTTGTCAAACTAACCGGCCTAAATGACTCCAACTGCATAGCGATCTTCCCTGGCTTTAGCAACGGTACTACTTTTGATATCTTCCAACTTTCCGGAGCTTTTTTTTCTTGCAAACTTTTATTATAGATCCAACAGCTGTAATTTTCCTTTCTTGCACAAATTAGCAAGAGCAGCGTATGTAACTCCATCTGTTCCTGGTGAATTTGTTCGTTTTACTGAAAACAGCATATATTGGAGCTCCTGTGGTGTGAAGCTGACATCCAGATCTGATGAACTCATCGCAGAGAACTTTGTTACAACCACCAAAGCTGACTCTGCTGAGGATTTATATTGGCTAGTTTGGGTGGTATCTCCATTTCTCCGTATAAGATCGCAAAATTCTTCGCCAATTACACGTTCGCTAACTCTTCGAGACAGCGCTGAAGCCTGTAGTGGTCTCGAGTGGACTACTGGCTGTCGGAGGGCGCGTACCATGTTCCACAGTTGAGGCGCCGAGGTAAGTGGAGAAAGTGAGGCACATAAATCTTGCCACCTTTTGGTTGAAAGCTTCTGCAGTTGGTTATGCATTGCAGAATGTACTTTCTGTGCAACCTTGAAATCTTCTAACTTACCCGACCTGCGATATCTTCTTTCAGATCGGCGTCGTATTGCCCGAAGCCTCTCATACTCGACGTCAACACCCGAGTACCCATCTGGAATGGGTACTGCACGAGTTGCTTTTGTTAATTTTTTTTTATCTTCGTTGCATACGTTTCTGCGTCAGAACACTGTTCAAGATTTTGTCTCGTAGTTCTCGAAGGATTGCCCATTTGTAGTTCTTTTTGTGCGGTTAATTCTCGTTTTCTTCAACTTTGGGTGATATATGAAAACTGGCAAGTGGTCACTTCCTCTTGTATCAGCGTCTGCAGTCCAGTCTGCTCCAGCCACTAATTCTGAAGAGCACAAAGTGATGTCTAGTACGCTGAGTAGTTATGCCCCCGTAGAAACGTCAGAGAACCATCATTTAGTATAGTGTAACCATGGTCTTCGCATATTTCTACTATAGCAGATCCCCTTACACTACAACGCTCACTACCCCACAATTTATGGTGCACGTTAAAATCACCATATATAATTATGGGATCATCGTCAGGTCTACACACTGCAGCCAACTTTGCGTATGAAACTTTTGCTTGATGGTGTACGTAAACACTAACTACAGTTACAGTAACGTTACCAAACTTTACCTTGCATCTAACGAATTCCGGCGCATCTGTTTTTGAAGTAGCCACAAGTGTCGACGGAATATCGCGTCTCAAACACAACATCACTCTGCTTTTTGCAGCAGGACGTTCTGCTTGGTACACCACATAATTGGACAAGCGAAAGTTAGTGGATACTCTTGTTTCGTAAATACACAAAATCGGAAACCCGTGCTGAGCGACGAATTTCCAAAAATTTCCACTCTTATTCTGCGAACCGTTGCAGTTGCACTGGAATATTGCCCTTCCTTTGTTCCAGTTAGATAGTCCGGAAGCCATGATTACGACAAGAGAAGATGCTCAACATCTAGCAGCAATTTTACTTCTGGTAAAGATTCTGCTTGTGGCAGGGTTCGTAGAATTGCTTTAAGAGCCGCAAAGATTATTGGCAAAATGACTTGCTCGTCTCCGGCGGTCTCCGCCGAGATCGCATTTCTTGGATAATTTTTCCTCAGCAAGCTGCTGTGACCCTTCCCTTTCGTAGTAAGTGGCTCCTTGGCTGTGTCTGGCCCGGCAGAAAGTTCCACTTCAGCGTGTTCCTGGGCCTGAACTTCTTTGCCAACGCGATATTTTGGTGCTGATCACTTCAATACTTCCGAGTAAGAGTCGTGGCGCCACTGTTTTGCATTTCTTTGTGCCGCAGGAACATCTTCGACTATATCCGCATTGGGGTTTGGGCCTCTTTGTATCTTATGGTACCCTTTTACAATTTTCTCTCTTTGTGCTGCTGATGCCAAACGGTTTCGAGAGCAGCCTGAAAACGACGCCGGATGTGGTCCAGCACAGTTGGCACACTTAGGTTGACGCTTCGAGGTGCATTCTTTGTAATCATGTGCGCCCGCACATACCTTGCATCTCTTGGTTCCACTGCAAGTCTTAGCCTTGTGCCCATATCTCTGGCAGTTGCAACACCTTTCCGCCGGCCCAATGTATTCCTCGACAGTGTGAACCGTAAATGCCGAAAGCAACTTTTTTTGGCAATGGCATGTCATGTCTTAATTGGAGTATTACATTACGTATTGGCTGCGGCACTTCCATCTTCATTTCTTGCCCATCTCATTTTTCGTGTGACTGAGATTACTCCAGCATCTTTAAGATATTCCACTAGGTCATAATCACTGAATTCGGTTGGAACATCTCTTATCTTTGCTAGGGTCTTCACGTAAGACTGAGGTATCATCACATGTACAGGCAATCCAGCCAGACTCTTGATCAGCCGCAACTTGTTTGCAGAGTACAAAGACCATACTCCAACACAAAAACTTCCGTCTCTGTTGATTCTTGATGATGTCACTTTCTCATTGATAGCAGAGATTATCTCAGATGCCATGCGATTGGGATTCACCTTCCAGAAGGAGTCCTCGGCAGCGATTGGTCTGAACACCACCGGTATCCCCGTATCTCGGTTCTTGTGATAGGTGACCACCGTGTAAGCTCCCTCGCCTTCCTTGGGTGCTTCTGTATCCATCTGTCTCATGTCATTAAGGGAGTACGTCGACGTGGCGTCATCGTTGTCAACCTCTTCTTCCTCCTCTGTACGCCTCTTCTTACACTGCGTGGCCTCGCTGTTTTCTGTATGGGACGTCGATATTGTTGCTGAGTCTGCAGCAACTTGAAGTCGAGCGGGATGGATAAGTGGTGCTCCGCTTGGCGCTAGCGGCATCTCGTTGTCCCCCATACCCGGGCTTTGCCAGGTATGAGGCACGGGCCCGCTAAGGGGCAATTCTGATCGCGATGCGTAGTGAAACTCCGACTCACCGATGTTTAGCTGCCACTCTCGAGACAGTCCACCCACCGCACACACCGTAAAAAGATCCCAAACTCAATATAATAACTAAATTAAGAGAGCGAAATGAAGCTACGGGCTTCTTCCATTCACTTCTTCTTCAGCTTTTGCTGTGACTGTGCCGCGCCTTCGGCGCAGGCCTGTTTTTTTTATCCTGTGGCTGACGACGACGAAGAATTACGCCTGAAGGTTTTATAGTGGGTTGGAGCATATGACGACCCACTCGTTGCCTAATTCTCAGTGTGTGACGTTTGGTTGTTCTTTTGCTTTTCTATAGCGCTTTATTACTCATAGTAACGCGATCACTTTCCCACCGTCAAGATTCCTTGTGGCCAGTTTGCTACGTAGTTTCCAGCCCTGTCGTGGCTCTCGAGTAGAGGAATGGGCTGGCACGGATGGGCACTTATTTCAAATCCCATTGAGTCATTGGTGTTTCTATTTACTTAGTTGCGATAGTGGTCACGAACACCAGCTACGGCAGCGGCGGCAGGCAAGTAAATACAGTGCCGAACGTGACCCTTGCGACCCTTGAGTCAGTCGCATGCCCTTAACTACATTTTTGTTGTTAGGAAAAGATTCACTATAGATGGTGGTGGTGGTGGTGGTGGTGGTGGTGGTGTTGCAGGAGGTGGGGTTAGCCTGGCCTGCATGGCCGGCAATTGTTTCGCTTGAGAATCTCCTGAGTTTGGAAATTGTCACCACATGTCAGACAGCCCAGCGTCTCGCAGGATGACCAAAAAAATTCGTTGCACACTCCTCCTAGTTGCCGCGGGACCTTCGGGAAAAATGACGTCATCAACTATCCGGTGCCTCTGACAGCCTCTTTTCAAGGTGCGGATAATCGCTGCTCTTTGCACATCAAACTGTGGGCAAAGCCAAATGAAATGTTCAATATCCCCGATTTCACCACAGAAGGCACAGAACGGTGAAACGTATCTCCCAGACTTGAATGACCAGGCCGGGGTGTATGCGGAGCCGGGTCTTATGCGGTACAACAGCGTTGCTTGTTCACGAGAAAGTCCATGAATTACACATGCTCGGTGTGGAAACTTGTAGATCGCCTTGAAATGATTGTGTATCGCATTTTGTTGTTCTGGTAAGTCTTGGGAGTTCTTACTTTTGGAACAGATGTCCGTGCTTCGCATGCAAGGGCATCGGCCATTTCATTGCCTTCAATGCCAACGTGGGATGGGATACATTGAAACTTGTTATTAAAACTCTTGCCAAATAGATGTTTAATTAGTACAAGAGATTGCCTGGTGAACTTTTCTTGGGGTAGGCCGCGATGCAGTTTTTAGCGCCGATTTCGAGTCCGTCAGCACTACAACATATTCTGCAGAAAAAAATTGCAATTTTCGCAAAGCCGCCATGATTGCAGCGCTTTCTACCATTGTGGACAAAACCACGCGATCCAGGTGGCCCGACCATGACACGCTAAGGTAGGGTATGCAAAAAAGCCGCTGCGCAGCTATCCGTTTGTGTGCACACTGATCCATGCACACTGTACCCTTGCAGGTGGCCGCGGTACAAGGTGCTCAAGTGGTCCAGCACAAGAAATTTTGCTTCCGTGGCTGAAATGGTGCGCTTCGCTGGTAGCTTGGGTACGCTGAAGTACACTGGCTATAGAAATTCTTATAGCCCTATTTTGGTATCAGAATAGTATATATTATAGTATTACTCTTATACCTATTAGCTCACTACATGCGACCGCAGAAGACATTGACCATACATTCGGGTGAAGAGTGCACCAACATAATTTCTGTAAGGGTAAGAAAAGAAGCATGTAATGCTATCGCATGCTGTGATTTTGAACTACGCTCGTGTAAGCATTCTTCATTGTCGCAAAGTATTTATTATTTTTATTTGTTTGTTTGTCTGGTTGTTTGTTTGTTTGCTCGTCTTAAATACTGGATGTCACTTTCGATAGCTTAGTAGGTGCGCAATTTGTTACAATAACTTCTTGATTGATATGTGCGGTTTAACGTTCGAAAACCACCATATGGTTGTGAGAGACACCGTAGTGGAGGGCTCCAGAAATGTCGACTACCTTGGGTTCTTTAACGTGCACTCAAATCTGAACACACGGGGCTACAGCATTCTCGCCTTTATCGAAAATGCAGCTGCCACAGCGGGGATTCACTCCCGCGACCTGCGGGACAGCAGCTGAGTACCTTAGCCACTAGACCACCGTGGCTGGGCGCTACATTAATTCCTGGTCGCAAATAGACGTGCCCTATGTGTGAGCTTTTTTATTCTCGAGTCTTTTTCCTTTGAAGACACAACTAATGGAATGAAGAAAAACAGTCTTTGGAAAAGTTCCACCGGGTGCGAATTTTTGTCTAATCGAAGCCGACTTTTTGTAAAGAACCATAACAACGCTTGCTCTTACTTCTTTGTTATGTCACGAAAGGAAAGTCTAACCTCCGTTTCAAACGCTCGAGGCGACGGAAACGCCTCCATGAAAACTCCCGCGGCAATTCGCCACATCGAAACGGTGCTTTTCCAAAGAAAATCGAATACATAGGTTGTCGCAAGTGAGACGATTTCTAACTGATAAACGAAAAAGCCGCAAAGAAAACGCGGAAGTGAGGTAGACCTGCGATTTTTTTTTGTGACCAGTCGATTACGAGGACAAAAATAGTGTTGAGAGAAATTGTGAATATAAACGAATGTCACGTGGTCGCATTGTAACGACATAATATAAACAAAACACTGACCTTAGTGGTGTTGGCGCTGGCAAAGTGCTATTCTTTTCGGAGAGCTGTCGAGATTGTTGAAAAAGATGTCATAGCAGCATTACATCTCAGAAAAATTTCTGGCAGGCACTGAAAACATCCATGAGAGACAAGAAAATTTCCTATGCTTTGTCCTGGAATATTTTGTTTATGTTGTAGCAGAGTGGGTCTCAGCAGACAAAAAGAGATGGGGGAGGGCAACATAAATGCAGCAAAAAGGAGGAAAACAAGGCCCAATGGCAATAGTTTCATCTTGTAAATAAAGACACGAAGTTTGTTCTCATCCGAAGAAAAACGCTCTCAAGGTAAAGAATAAGGACGATGCGCATTTAAGCGCGCATGTCAGTTAATGTAGATGCACACCATGTTTTACACAGGCTACGATTCAGGGAAAAAGTAAAAGCAAGGTAGCACGGGAAATTTAGGAGGCCTATCACATGAAGCGGGGTATTAATTGTTTTAGTGAAAGTCACTCAACCTGTATGAGTGTGAAGCATGTTATTTAGAGGGCATGTGTCCGATAGCGTGAATAAGTAAGCGACAGCCCACATGTGGCGTATGTGTTTACGGCAAGTGGGTTTATAACAGTCTGTTTCCTCAAAGAATAAACGGTTGTAAGTGAACATCCGTTCCGCCTATGTGTTTTATTTTTCTGGTATTTACATCAGAATTGTACCAACTAGCCCCACACCGAGTTCTGCTAGTGCCGAACGAAGGGTCAACATAAATGCAGTTAAAGAGCATCTTTTAGGGCACATAAATATCTGCCTGACAAAGGTTCTGTAAAATATAAAGCCCATTATTTATAGTCCTTCAAAATATGCGGTATTGAGAAGCGTACGTACGTTTTCTCTATTTAACGAGAAACGTCTTTCTAATTTTATTTTGCCGCGCACTATTGCTCGGCCCAGGCCACATTTCAAATCAAACTCCCTTTCGCGAAAGACGTCGACTGCTCTAGAAGTGTTGAAAGACTAACTTGTAGACTTCAGTACCCCTCGAAATGCATCACCATAAATGGCACTTTAACGTATCTATAATAGTGAGCAATTTCGTCATCAATTATATTACCGAAGACCAACGCCTGTGCTTGGTGCTGTCGCTACACTCTGAGCGGTGCTTCTTTTAACGGCGACGCCTTTCTTGCCGAACTTCGGTGACTTTGAGCGTATCTATCTATCTATCTATCTATCTATCTATCTATCTATCTATCTATCTATCTATCTATCTATCTATCTATCTATCTATCTATCTATTTATCTATCTATCTATCTATCTATCCATCTATATATTTATCTATCTATCTATCTATCTATCTATCTATTTGTTCATCTATATATTTGTTCATCTTTTCATTTGGTCATCTATCCATCTGTCTATCTATTTATACATCTATATATTTGTTCATCTATTCATTTGTTCATCTATCCGTGTGTCTCTCTATCTATCTGCCTATCTGCCTATCCATCTATCCGTCTGTTTGTCTGTCTGTCTGTCTGTACTAAAATTGGTATGGAATAACATGATGGTATGACAATCATAAGTGACTAGTCATAACATGGAAATCACGATATTAAAGTCATGATTGTTATTTTTTACGTTTCATGGTCTTGCTGGCATTGTGGTGGTTTCATTTACATGATATATTACAAAGCCGATGTGCTAACATGACTACATGGCAAACATAAGTGATAGACCAAAACGTGGAAATCGCGACATGCATGTCATGTAAGTCATGACCACACGCAACGTTCAAGGTACGTACGCTTTTGTTTCACTAGCTTCGTATATACCGAATTGGGTATTACGGAACGTGAATGAATGACGAAGGTATATGACTGGTGCAAACATGATGATCATGACATGCGTGTCCTGTAGGAACATGACAACGTACGACGCTCTTGATGCGCTCACGTCTGTTTCAGTAGCTTCACATATACAAAATTTCGTATTACGTGGCGTCAATACACGACGTCCAAACATGATAATCATGACATTCGTGTCATGTCTCCAATGAAATCTCTTTGCCAGCCTATTAGTTTGGTGGTGGTAGGCTGACGTCGTCTTATGTACTGTACCACTGGTTGTGAACAGGGTTTCGATTATGGTGAACAGGAACGTTTTGCCGCGATCACTCAGGAGGACGCGAGGTGCACCGTGACGCAATACAATGGCGTTGAGAAAGAAGTCTGCGAAGTCTGGAGCAGAACTTGTGCGTAGTGCAGCAGTCTCTGCGTACCGTGTCAGGTGATCGACAGTAGTCACAATCCAACGATTACCTGCTGGCGTGATGGGGAGAGTTCCTAGTAGGTCTATGCCAACGATGGAGAAAGGAGTCTCGGGACATGGGATGGGTTGTAGAAGGCCAGCAGGAGACGAAGTTGGTCGCTTCCGCCGATGACACAGATGGCAAGATGCAACGTACTTGGCCACAAAGGTAGAGATACCAGGCCAGAAGAAACGTTTCCTGATGCGGCTTTGTGTTTTGTGAAATCCCAAGTGGCCTGCACATGGGTCGTCGTGAAAGGCTTCGAAGACTTGGTGACGCGAAAAACGCGGAAGTACTGGAACCCAGCGGTGTCCATCAGTAGTGTAAACGTAACGATGGAGCACATTGTTATCGAGCGTAAATTGCCGTAGTTGTCGGCGCAATCTAGCATTAGGAGTAGGTGATATACCATTTAGGCGTTGAATAATGTTATTGCAATATGGATCATCACGCTGGCGTGTGGCGAACTCGGTGTAGTGATTCGAAGCCGGCGTGTCGATAACCGCAAGTTGTGATAATGTGAGGGGTGACGCAGCGTTCTGCCCACCAGACGAGCAATCACCTGACGTACACGATGATGACAGTGGAAGGGGGCAACGAGAGAGAGCATCTGCATCTCGGTGTCTTTTGCCAGACTTATAGGTGACGTCAAAATCGTACTCTTGTAGGCGGAGCACCCAACGACCGAGGCGACCAGAAAAGTTTTTCAGTGACGATAGCCAGCACAAGACGTGTTGGTCTGTAATAACTGTGAAGTGGCGTCCGTAAAGATACGGTCGAAATTTTCGTACGGCCCAAACAACAGCAAGGCATTCCTGTTCAGTTATAGAGTACTTCTGTTCAGCAGCCGTCAGAACACGACTAGCATACGCAATAACTCTTTCCCGCGAAGTGGCATCCCGCGGTAGAAGAACTGCGCCAATGCCATGGCCACTCGCGTCAGTGTGGAGACATGTAGGTGCGTTCTCGTCAAAATGGAACAGAACAGGGTCGGATGTTAAAGCATGCTTGAGGACTTGAAAGGCACGCTCGCAGTCGTCGTTCCAATCGAAAGTTGATTCGGATGTCAGCAGCTTATGCAGTGGCGACGCGATGGCAGCAAAATGGCTGATGAATTGGTGGAAGTAGGATGCCAGGCCCAGGAAACTTCGTAGGTGTTTCTTATTTTCTGGCCGAGGGAAGCGTATCATGGCAGCAAGCTTGTCAGGATTTGGGCAAATGCCATCTTTGCTGACAAAGTGGCCCAACGCCTTGATGTTCTTGTTGGCGAAATGGCATTTCTTTGTGTTTAGCTGAAGTCCAGCATTAGAAATACACGTCAAAACTTCGTCTAAACGATCAAGGTGCTGAGGAAAATAAGTTGAGAAAATGACGATGTCATAAAGATAACAGAGACATGTTTTCCATTTTAGGCCGCGTAGAACTGTGTCAATCATGTGTTCAAACGTGGCAGGAGCATTACATAAACCGAATGGCATCACGTTGAATTCATACAGCCCATCTGGTGTTGCAAAGGCAGTGTTTCTTAGTCCGCTTCGTGCATAGGTATTTGCCAATAACCAGACCGTAAATCCAGGCTGGAGAAAAATTCAGCGTCTTGCAGAGAGTCCAGTGCGTCGTCGACTCGTGGGATCGGGTACACGTCTTTTCGCATGATCTTATTAAGTGCTCGATAATCGACGCAGAATCGCACCGAACCGTCCTTCTTTCGGACTAGCACTACAGGTGATGACCACGAGCTGGACGAAGGCCGGATAACATCTTGTTTGAGCATATCAGCAACGTTGTTCGCGATGATTTTCCGCTCTGCGGATGACACTCGATATGGGCGGCGGCGTACAATTGTATTGCCTTCCGTTTCAATTCGATGTACGGCGACGGAAGTGCGAACCAAAAGCTTGAAATTTAAATCAAATGGAGCACTGTGTTTTTAAAGGATACCCAAAAGTTCTTGCTTTTGCGCTGACGTGAGATCGGGATTTATTGTGGCATGTAAAGAAGCCGTCGTAGCATCGTCATCAGTACTCGTAGAGAAAGATTGTGCGTCTGCGTGAAGGGCACCACAGAAAGTGGTTCGGTATCTGTGAAGCAAATCACACTGGTGCACTGGGGCAGTGCTACTGACAAATAAGTAGGGTTAACTGCCGTAACCTATGCTCTGCTAATATGGAAGTGCACCCGGCTAGGAGCGATGGTAAGACCACCAGAGATGTAGCGTCCACACAGTGCTAGGAACACATCACCAGTATTGATCTTATCTGATGTCAGGGTCAGAATATGCTCATTGCCTGGAGGAATAAAACAGTCATCAGCGGTGACGAAGCGCTGGCTATGAGCATCTTTATCGGACGAAAGCGCAGTATCTTACATACGAATGACCCTTTGACAGCAAGATATCACGGATGAAGCTGAGGAGAAGTCCCACCCTAAAACGAGCGCATTAGTACACGATGACAGAACGAAGAACTTTATATGGTGAAGGATGCCTTCAATAAAAACTCGTGCTGTACAAACACCAGAAGGCTGAACAAAAACCGCGTTATCAAAGCGAAGGCGAGGGCCATCATACGGTGTCTTCTGTTTGCGTGAACGGGAACACAAGTCCACACTAATAACTGAGGGCGATGCACTTGTGTCCACCAAGGTTTCAGTCATATACCCTCAACACACAGTGAAAGTACATTTGAAGGGTGTTCCGGAGGAGTTCGATGCAGTCCGCGAAATGCAGCTTTCCCTCCTGAAGCTGCACTGTTTAGTTTTCCGGGCGGTGATCAGACGCCGTGGTAGCCGGACGAAGTGGTGACGAGGAACGGCGCGTAGGTGACGGGGAACGATGGCACGAGGAGCGGAAGGTACTGGCTGCGTCAAAGTGCTGTGGAGATGGTGAGTGGCGTTGGTACAGTTCGTATGGGTGGCGATGTTGTGGAGCAGGGTCAAACTCATCCCTCTTGAAGTTACCATAGCCCCGCCTTTCGTCTTGTTGACGTCGACGACAGAACCGTGAGATGTGGCCACGTATTCCGCAATAATAGCAAATCGGTCGAGTTGGACGCCAGGCATGGAAAGAAGAAGGCGGTGCCCTTGGGGCGAGGGCATTCAGTGAGGGCTGCGTAGTTGACACATACTGCGATGATTGCTGAGAAGGTGACGCTGCAACCACCTGAGCGTATGTCGGCTTCGGAGAGGTATGCGAACTCGGGACTTGCTCACACGTCATGGACGCCAGTTCCTCCCTGACCATGTTGCGGAGGCTGCCTGGAGAAGGCGTTATGCGGAGCTCATAACACGACGAGATGGCCTGGAGTTGCAGTTCCTCGCGGATCATGGACCGTATAACGCACGTAGCTCATTGTCATGCGTTGGCCTGAGATCTCCTGTGTCAGGTTGTAAACGTATAAGTTGAAGATCATCAAGTCGCCGACACCTACTGATGATATCCGCGACCGTGGTGGGGTTCTTTGCCGCTAAAGCTTAAATGTGATGGCGCCTATGACCTTGAGCAAGTGGCGAACGCAGCCATGTTCCGCCATCGAGCTGTCGACGCGACGGCATAGGGCGAGGACCCGACCGGAGCTCCAGAGATGGTTAGTAGTCGAAGATAACGAAAAAGCGCTGCAGGGAGAGGACCATGGGAGGGACTGGAAAGCACTATCCACCACTTATAAGGCAACGTTTTGGCTGCAAGGCACTTCTTTACTTGCTGAGCCTCTGCCCTACAACACAGGTCAGACTGTTGATGATGGGTATGTACGTATGATAAGATGACGCGCATGAATAATGCTGACAATATATATATATATATAAATATATATATATATATATATATATATATATATATACATATATATATATATATTTATATATATACGCGGTAGAAAAAGAGGTCGACAAACGTGCGAAAAAACACTAGTTTTACTAACGTTTCGGCAGGACCACCTGCCGAAACGTTAGTAAAACTACTGTTTTTTGCACGTTTGTCGACCTCTTTCTCTACCGCATTTTCCACCGGATTCATTGAATTTCACCCCACCATATATATATATATATATATATATATATATATATATATATATATATATATAAATATATATATTCAACTCACTACTTCCTAATCAGAACCCGATTCCAACAATAGTCGACTTGCTAATAGCTAGTCAAGGAGCCTCGTGTAATGAGAAGACATCATTGCTTGCTGCACATTATATGAAGCACATTTATTTGATTTTTACTGCAATAGCATTACAGAGCTTGCGCCGTCAGCCCAGTTGGTTATGAGCGAAAAATCGTCCGTCAGCAAAAAATTGAGAAAAAAGCAAATAAAATGAAGACTATCATGTTCGGTCCCATTGGGGATCGAACCCGCACTATTCGCGTGGCAAACCGGTGCCCTACCAATAAGCCATGATATTAATTACAGCCGCACCAGAAAAGAAATACTACATAAATAAATTTAGCAGAAGGAGTCCCCTTAACGCATTTGGTTCGACAGCTGTCACGACGAAAACGAGTCAATTCGACAATTTGTAGGCGCAAGTGAGAGCCCATCAAACTACGTCGAAAAAGGCCGGTATAGTGCAGCCATCGCCGCTAAAAGCGCACAGGAACATTCCAACAGCTCTAAAAATGCACAACTATGTCCATCCAGCGGAAAACATATCATGCATTTACAGAGGCGTTCATCAAACAGCAAACGCTAGATAGTGTGCTGCCATCTGTGAGGCATTGTAAGACTCTTTGTGCCCCTTCAAGCGAATGCTATTTCAACAAACTACAACACTTGCAGAGATTTAGCTTTTCATTCTGACGACATCATTAAGGAAGTGAAGTACTGCAGTTGCCATTTCACCGACCATAAAGCGATGCCTGTTGAGGTTGGCCGGGAGAGGTCTCCAGAAGAACAAGTCGAACAATTGTCAGATAACTAACGCAAAACATAGCGCAGAATGGGACCACTTATGAATACAAGTACCACGCCTACGTGCAGTTCATAATACAGGACCATGTGACCATATCACTGTACAATATTTTCATGTAGTTGTTATAAAACTGCTGTTCAATAGATCGAAAACCTGAACCATTACTATAGATACAGCGCGCGCACGTGTGTGTGTGGGGGGGGGTGCGTGCGTGTGCGAGGGCGACAAATATTAATAAGCATACTCTTGGCTGTTGAAGGGCGCACTAGAGACGGGACTTCGCTATCGCGTTCAACTCCTAAAGGCGGAGCTTAAGGGTCCACCAATTTTATGTTCATCTAAAATATTTAGAGAGTCACATAAAATTGGTATGTATCCACTGGAACATCACTCAAATATTCTAAAGCTAATTTCATCCAGTAATCAATAGAAGGAATGTGTAAACAAAATCAACCCGTGTGTCCACATTTTTGCAGCCTGTAAAAAGAGTTGTCTGAAAGAGTCAGTGCAGCGTGCTATGTCTCCTATTTAGCAGTCTCACTTACTTCGCCTTTAAGGAAGCTTTTGGTATGTGTGCCATTTTGTAAATCTACCACTCCACATCTGCAAAAAAGTGCAAAGATGCATTAGTTCATTTTTCTGGTCTGGTGGCACAGAATTGTTATCACGTCCGGCGTTGGCTCAACCATGAAATCAAGGCGGTTTTGCAATCTCCGACGTTTCCGTCCCGGCTTCCATCATGTGCCTCTGCACTTTATTGCGAATAGTAAGCAACGATGGTACGCCCCCTCAAACACTGGCTTGCATCCCTCTGGGGACATCACTACGTGTCTTCGTGCCAGCTAGCCAAATGAACCAAGGTTCCCAATCACTTGTATTACCACCGTTGTGTTGAGCACTTCTGGCATTTCACCAACGTTTGGAAGCTACGTGCCCAGAGATAGAGGCGTCCGATTCTAAAGTGGTAGACACAATGGCCGCCCATCTACGGCCCTTGGTGCCTCAGCATCGGTAATCTATAATGAACCGTGCTTGGAAACCAATAACTGCACCAGTGTTGCCAGGCCATATCCGGGACTTTGTCTGGCGATTGAGCTGAGGCTTGCTTCCCACGCGAGATCGGTTGCAGTCGTGGCAGGTGGTTCGAACTTCCACTTGCCCCAACTGCGTCATGGTAGAGAGCAATCGATATGCGACGATTGAACGTGTGGTCTCCCAACTTTTTTGGCGTGCGGTCCATGTTGGCTTTCGGGGACAGGGTGTGCGAATTTTCGTGTCCAACGGCTGATTTCCCTGCGGCCGCTTCTCCGCTCTATTAATAGTTGCGGGGTTGTTCAGCCTTTGGAGAAACTGATGCGAGGCCGTAGCTGCGAATTGCCGCCGGCATGCTTTGTGGCCGATACTGGGCTGGATGAGACGTGAGATCGTCGTGTTCCTCTCTGAGGATCTATTTAGGGGCGAAGCTCTTTATAGCAGCACCTGTTCGTCCCTCGCAGCCATTGTAGTGTGTAAAAAATATAAGATTTTGACCTCCAAGGTGGTGCCGGTAAGAGATTTCTTCTGTGCGTTGTTGAACAATAAAAAATAATGCCCAATGTCCATGCCAATGGCCGCTAATAGAGAATGAGAGACAGGAGAATTTGGCTTTTAGTTAACGCACACACTGCAATCCCCATTAGCAGCCATTGGCATGTACATTGAGCACTATCTGACAAGAAAGGGTTGCTACGTTATACTCGCTGGGTCTAACCTCCTTAGTTTTAGAGAGGTTTAGCGAGCGTTGAGCCGCTGTGCCATGAATACAATGAACTAGTATATACCATGAACTCGAGCTGGTTAAAGGTGGGAAATAGATGCAAAGCGCAAGCCGTAAGAAAGTAAAAGCCGAATTGTCCTGTCTCTCATTTCTTGTTAGCAGCCATTGGCATGTACATTGAGCTCTATCGGACAGGAAAAGGTTGCTACGTTATACTCGCTGGGCGTAACCTCCTTGGTTTTGTGAAGGTTTAGCGAGCGTTGGGTCGCAGTGCCATGAATACAGTGAACTAGTATATACCATGAACTCGAGGTACTTCGAAGTAGACCCGAAGCGCAAGCCGTAAGAAAGTGTGCGTGTGCCACCTCTCGTTTAGTCCTTGGAATGTCCGCTGGATAGCGGTGCTTCTATATGGAGAATATATGGTGAAAAGATGCGAGATGGTGGTACTTGGAGTGTTGAATAGATGGACGAACGGACGCACAGACAGATGCATGGATGGACGCATGAACAGACGCGGATGCATGGACAAACGCAGGGACGGACGCATGAACAGACGCACGCACGAACGAGTGGATGAACGCATGGACGGCCACACAGGCGGACGCATGAACAGATGGAAGCAAGAACGAATGGACGGACGAATGCTTCGCCCCAGTCTCTGTCATTCACTCCGTGGATATGCTGCCAATTTTTTTTCCTCGGGGAGCACGAGTTTCTGCTTTATTGGTCGTGCCCTTTCATCAGCGTTGAACACGAAAGGGTACAACTTATTTTTCGACCGACGTGCTGCTAAGCAGCGCCCGTTGAGTCGTTACATATAATTTTATTTCGTAAAATTGTGTTTAATTGCATCTGTTGTATAGGTATACCATTCATTGTATTATGATACCGCATTGAGTGCTTGTGTGCATGTATACCAACATTGTCATGTATATTAGAGCAATGACGTCTTCGCTGCAACGTAGTGATGTTAGTCGTGATACACAGATTTGCCGAAGTGTACGTGCCCTGTTATTGGAATGTTATGAAGCCTTTGTGTTCTCTACATAATGCAAATAAATTTTTTTCTAAACAAGTTTCTTGCACCACTGTAGTAAAGCGCATCGTACTCTGAATCGTCGAACACTCGCTTCGTAGTTTTTTGTAGGCTCCTCAGACTGGGACGGCTTTCTTCTCTCTCGACATAAAGTACCAAATATTCTCAAGTGTTAAACACTTTTTGATAGAAAGCAGCTCTTTGAGTAGTCTGTGTAACCCAACCCTTGCACGTGCTCGAGTTAAGGGCCGCATGCTTGCGTCTCATGTCCGCAAAACTGTCGCTCCCTCCTCTATTTCTCACCTCGCAAGGCTGAATCAGGCAGCGTCCGCTAGCTAGTAAAAAACCGAGAGTTGGCGATCACGCCTTTAAAAACATTTCTCATAGTCAGTCTTGATCGCCAGCGAAAGAGACCGTGTATCACGGCCACTTTATTTCTATTCCGGCTCGGGTAAAAATTTTTGCTCGAAATCGAGACCCACCGATGCATGGATGCAACAATCACTCAGACAATAATTCGGACATAGTTGAATCGCTACCGTAACATTCAATCACCACAAAATGCCACCAAATGAAGCAAAACTTCAAGCTGTCTGCGTAGCAGTACTAGATTCGAATGAAGGCTTCCTTGATTTCGATCATTGCATGCGCGACAAATCTGATAACAGTAAGTACTTCCGACAGCGCATATTGTAAGCAAACGTACAGCTAGCAGCCAAAGCGTTCATGCTCATTTAGAGTTCTTGTCCAGAAGCTGGGTTTGCACAACATTTTTCTGCTGCTTGCAATCTTCACTGCTGAATGGAGCTCGTCATAGATGTAGTGCCGAGATTGATTTACACTGGTATGATGTATATATCAGTATACTGAAATGAGGGTTATGATATTTTTATTACACTGCTTAGAAAAAAAATAAACGTGCAACTGCAAATTGATAATCAAGCATAGATCTTTAGGCACGTCTTGGTTTGTATGCATCCTCCTCTTTCCCCATTTCGATGCAGCGCGTATATAAGATTGCCTGGGGCGAAAACCCATGTACACCGGTATCAGTCACTAAGCAGTGACTGATACTGTTGAGATAGTCGCATGCTTGTAACGCAGCTAATATTGCGCTTGCATTTTAACACACTATCACTGTAGCACTGGCTAGAGTTTAGGAAAAAGTGTCGGTATTGCAAATAGAGGCGCCACATATGAGCCAAACCAACCATACACAAGCAATCAGCGCCGTTCCAAGCACACGTCACCATTGTGGCGAAATGCGGCACTTTTGGGGCCTTTTTACACATGATAGCCTTTCTAGGGGTACTTCGACGCAAAAATGTTGGTTTTTCTGGCTGTCTGTATTTCTGTCTCTATATATGTATGTTTATCCGCCGTGACAATGCCCCGAATGACACCACGTGGTACCCCAAACGGCCAACCCCATCCGCAGCGCCTACCAATAATGCTCCAGTTTCAGCGTTCCAACTTGCGCGAATTTTATTAAAAAGCAAATATTACGCATACCTGAGGCACCATAACAGCACGACAATATTTTGTATGTTTGTCTTTATACTAGAGAAAGCACACGTAAGTAATTCTTAGGAACGTAGCGTTAATCACGCTGTGCTGACAGTGCAACGCGATGCTCAAAAAAGCAAGTGTTTCCAACCGTTGGCTAAGACGGCACGGTGGTGGCACCTGCCCATTGTTTTGCGTTCTACACCTTATCACCTCCGAGACAGGCTCACACTTTCACCGTGGACGCGCTCGCCTTTCTTCGTTTTCGAAGATAACTGCCAGATAGCGCTCGTGTCTAACGGGCCTCAATGCGCTCGTTTGCCTTCGCTGAAAGGATTGAAACTCTCTAACGCATCGCTTCCAGAATAAAATTCACCAATTTCACCAATTTTCCGCCCAGAAGATCAAATAAACGTTTTGTGCACTTTCTCACACGCAAGACTATCGTCTTTCGACGACATTTGCAGGAAAACAAGCAGACATGGGGCCATTTTTTTTTCTCGCAGTACCCCACGATCTCATCGCATGATTTTTGCCCGCTGCAAAGGGCGATACTGACTGCATCAACATCTGGTAGCTCTGAGCACTGAAATTCACGAACAGCTGATGCTTCTGCACGACGCCTGCGCGTAGCGCGGACAGTGCCTATAAGCGACTGAAAGCGAGGGCCACTGCCGCTGTTACTTGTCGGATTTAATATCATCGCTCGAAAATATCATTTGTATTAGCTTTTTACAGCGAAATTAAGCACTGACATGCATCCTATACGTACCACTCAATGTTTCCAATGCAAGTTAAGGTGACTGGTTGTGGCTCACTTTCCTCTGCCGCATCACCGGCGCTGACATCGTCTTTGGTCGTCGCTAATACAGTAGCGATCGGCTCGAACATGTACAGGTGTACAAAAAACTCGCAATGACTTCCACAACTCACCGTACTAGCAGCAAACTGCGCCATTTCAACAGATATATGCAGCAGCACCTTCCGGCCAGCGCACTCAGCTTTCCTCACCATACCACGCATGATGTCATAAAGATTAGGGCAATCATAAGCGGCGGCGAGCGTTGCGATGACAGCCACAATGCCAGTAGCTTTTTCTTGGCAAATAGAGTTTTTTGCCCTAGTTTATGCATATTTTTGGCCGAATTTCCGTGTTTGCCACGCGATGTATCATATCATGACACCTTAAAGTCGTTTTTTAAGTGTTTCGGTGTTATTTTAGTATGTGAGGCAGCTTTATGACTTTTTTTTAAGCGTATCGTCCTTATGACGTGCCCGAACTAAAAAAAAGAACACTTCACTTGGTCCTGGGGCACCAAATCAACTGAAGTTGTGTTGGTAAGTATCTAGAAGCAAAAAGCTACAAAAAATACGTACCTCATTGTACTGCGCAGGAGTAGCTTCCTGTAGCATGAAATCACAAATTTCGTTGAGCAGAATTCCCCTCCTTTTTGATGGGTCACAAACGCACCGACGATAGCCGCCTAATATTTCCCACGTGAACGCTGCCAGCATCCATCAACTTTCACACATGAAAAATTAGACACATACCAGCACTCAGCGCTCGGAATAACAGTGATATAAAAGTACATTTTGTATTAGCTAGAGAGGCCCGCAAAGTCTGAACGTCGCATTTTTTCCCGTGTCTCCGTTTACCCCACCCTATAACGTAGACGTGATTAGCAAAATCCACATGTTAGCCAAAATTTTATTACTTATCCTTGATGTTTACAATACCTCCCACATTGCTCTTCAACAAGACTTTTACAACGTTTAAAATTGGTGTCCACGTGTGCTCATTGTTGTTATTCTAAGTAAATACCAAACGGTTTCTTTCACTCAACGTTCTAACCTGTGGAAATTTTGATACAAAATAGTATGTGGGAACGAGAGACGGTCAGCCAAATTGATTACTCAGTTTTAATAATATAATTACTGTTGGAGTTTAACGACCCAAACCAACCATATGGCTGGGGTTCCCTAACACGCACCCAAATCAGGGCACACAGGCCTCAGGTTTTTTTCCCCATCTATCTAAAATGGAGCCACCGCAGCTGGGAAAGGATGCCGCCACATGAGGGTCAGCAGCCGAGTGCGCTATCCACTAGACCACAGTGGCAGGTATAAGCGCTTAGTTCTGACAATATCAAATCATCTCAGCTGCTTTGCGCAAGTGACCAGCGTAATTTCGTCAGCAATAAAGGGTTCGCATTTTTACGACGGCACTTACAAAGCGCTCCACAGCATGTCAAACTGCCAGCTGACAAGAAACTAATAGAACCAAAGCTACTGTACGCACCAGCCATTTAAAATCATCGTCAAAGCTTCCTCACAAACGCATTTCCGGCCTTTCAGAACCATGTCATTAGTATTGCTCCCACTCCACTGGTTTATATTATAACAAAGTGACATTTGAAAGCAGAATGTGGCTTTGAAACCAATTCAATATGACATTTCATTGATAGTTTAGTATTTCTCATAAGTTTCGGCACAGCACACTGAAACACGCATGGCACATTCTGACACCATCAGGCGTATAATATTGAATGGGTCACCACTTAAGCCATGTCCAACCACTTGCCGTTACTGTCACCTCTTTTTTTTTTCGAGCAGCCAAAGTCTGGCGAACTGACGCAAATGTCGTTTCTAACTCGAGGCCTTCTGTATTTCTGGAAACAATCCCCAACAGGATACGAAGTGTAACAAAGCGAACACAATGATTTATATTTTGTAACCCACCGCTTAAGTAATCCTTCTAAGCGGAATCTTTAAAGGGTCTGAATCACCCCCAAAAATACGAACAACCGAGTTGTTCTCTCCCGGCGTTTCCCATCTTCGCGGCACAATTCGTGATGCCATTGGTTTGTTCACGTGATGTCAGGCAGAAATGAAGCTCTCGACGGGTCGACAGACGAGAAATACATCTTGCGAATTTTGTCCTACTCTGCTTTCCCATTGGGAAGACAGGCTCAAGTTTGCGCAGTGCCGTTGGCCGCCCTAGCGGAAAGAGGGCAAACCAACGGTCACTCGGACGGGCCACGCCTTTACATTCCGCACCGTTCCAGCCGGTGACTGCAGCGCCAAGGCAAGTCATGGCGCAAACTAATACGAGTGGCCGCACGCTAAGTACTTTTTTGACGGCTGCACGCTGCCTAGACACCAAATCGCTCGATCATCCCAAGGCAATTTCGTCCCTAGCGGTGCGCCGTCGGCGATGGTCAGCGCTTTCTCTATTTGTTCAACGTTGGTTTTGGTGTTGAGCGGCAAGGTGTATGGGTTGCGGTATTATTCCTTGCGAATCTGGTGATGCGAGAGAACTGGCTGATTCTCGGCGGACCAATCCAAGTGGTAGCGTTGAATGATCAACATCCCGCGTTGATGTGATAAGCTCAAGTGCTGGCTGTCGTATGTGTGCTGTGCAGTGGTTTGTTTGACAAAGTCAATTCCCTGCACACTTAATGATACGATAGCTGGCGGGTTCATGCTAGCCGTAGCATTCAATTACTCCCGCGTCGGCGTTATCATGCACAAGTGCCGGGTGTTTTGGGCAGACATTACTTCTGAATGGGATCTGGGTCTCTGACGCACTTTACTGACAACACCACTGTCACACGGGTTCTTGTTTGCATTGTCATACCTGTTTATAAAGCAGTTAGATGACGGCTGCACCGTATTTGACCCGATTAGTTTGGGCAGTTAGCGGTGAGAAGTGACTCGAATTCTTTTGATCGAAATCGATAGGTCTGTCGCTGCTGCGCGGTATACTGCCGGCGCCAAATCGAGCTTGGCGCTGACGCCCTAGCTGATTGCAAGTAAAAGAGCCTGGTGTAGCGGATTGGGGTTCTGAGTCGCATCTCACCGCTGCCAACTAGTTGTTGTGATCCCGGGGTGCTGTTGTGTATCCCACCTCTGCCAACCGTTTGTTGCGGGTCGGAAGGAAAGTCGCTGGAGGATACGAAAACAAAACACGGTCTCTTGTGGTAGCGTGGTGTAGCTTCGGGTTGAGGAAACGAACGCTTACGAGATGGGGATACGAAAAACAAACAGGTTTATGGCACTATTTACAAAATATTTACAGCATGAGGTTAAGAGTTCGCAAACCACGAACGTGGTGGTTGAACCGCTACACAGTTCAGAGCCTTCACAAACTACGAACGTGGTGGTTGAACATTTACTTGGTTCAGAGCGACGTCCAGCACTCTGCCGCGTCCTTTTATGCCCAGTCGGGCTCCTCCTTTCTGATGGGAACACCAATCACACACACACACAACAGGTGAGGGGTACGAGCATGCACGGCGCACGTGAACATCCAATTTTTGAGTCAAGATCACTGCACTGAAAGGTGGCGCCAGAGGGGCTCTTGCTCGTCGTGTATGTCGCTGGTCGAGGGGTCCCAAGTTTCGGACAGCAGACATCAAACGGTCCGCCAATCTGTCCGCTCAATTAGCAGGGCACTTTGTGGCGGCGGTCGCCGTTTCTTCAAAGGAATACGCTGTCTTTGTTGTCCCCTCTGGAACGGCTTACAGCTTCGTGGCGACATGACGTCTCATCCGCCGGCTAGCAGGGACAATACCTGGCGGGCATAGGCATTCGGCGAGTCGGCTACTTGTTTGAGGATTAAAAGAGCGCCGCTCCCCCGTCAGCTCTCGCCGCTGGTTCTAAGAAAAACCTGGGTTCCAGGCGTGGGAACGCGGCCCGGCTACGCTTCTCAGCGACAGCATGGCGCCTGCTGACGACGGTCATAACACTGGTGACACCGGTATGATCACATGTGCAAATGCTCAAACCCCTTCTAAGCATTCTTGTAGTCCTTGCCTCCTTGACTGCTGAATTCGTCAGTAGACGAGCATGCAAGAAAAGCAGATTACTACATATACAAAGCTATATCTTGTATCAAAATAATGCAGAAATTTGCATCACACTGGGTAGGTCTGTATTGATGGGACGTCCGCAAATAAGCACATGTACGCAGAAGGACTGAAAGCTGGGCCGGTTGGTGACAGTATTTGAACATATTTCAACATGGCGCTTGACAACGTGAGCACAAGAGTGATTTGTTCTTTCTTCTCTGGTGTCCACGTAGACCTGTACTGTGTTAAAAAACGTTCAAGTAGTATTATGTTCGGTCTTGCTAAATCAAGTATCAGAAGGAAAATTGAAGGACTTTTCATTCTTAGGAAGTACAATGTCGTGCTCATACTTGGGTGCACGTTAAAGAACCCCAGGTGGTCAAACCTTCCGGAGCCCTCCACTAAGGCGTCTCTCACAATCATATCGTGGTTTGGGACGTTATACCCCACATATCAATCAGGAAGTAAAATGTCATTTTGAGTCTTATTACTAGTTTTCGTGCACTGTTATTTTTAAGAAAAAGAATGTGATGTTTACTTCACTATCAGATTACCACATTCGTCCCCGCTTAGCAGCCAGTGCATGGTACAAGCTTTTAGCGGCGAAGCTATTTATAGCGGCACCCGTTCGTACCTCACAGCCGTTCTAGTAGTGGTGTAACAAATAACATTATGACCTCCGAAGTGGCGCCGGTGAGGAATTTTTTCTGTGCATTTTTGAACAACAAAAGATAAAGTTTAATGTACGTGCCAATGGCTGCTAAGGGGGAATGAGAGACACGGAGAATTCTGGTTTTAGTTAACGCGCACGCTGCGAATTTTTTTATTGTTCAACAAAGCACAGAAGACAAGAAAGGGTTGCTACGTTATTGGATTGGATAAACTTTGATTTTCGTCCTCCAAAATACAGATCCCTGTGTTGCGGGCAGCTCCCACGTGGGGACTGAGATGCCAAGCTCCTCAGCCGCCTCGCGGGCTTGGTCGACAGCCCAGAGCTGATCTGCCAAGGACGAGCTTGCGATATTGTCGCCTCCCATCTGGCATAGGTGATGTTCGATAAATGAGCGAATTTGGTGGTGCAATGCCAGGAGCATGTGTTCTAATGAAGCTACCTTCCCCACAATTGTGGACAAAGATGACTTGGGTATAGGTCAGGGTACATGATGTGTAACATTTTCAAAGTAGGGTACGTCCGCGTTTGCAAAAGCCCTAATGTAAGTGCTTGGGGCCGGGTTAGATTTTGTGAGGTGGAGGGAAAATCCTTCAAGACAGGTAGAAATGTATACTGAGCTCGATATATGTTGTAAGAATTTCCCGGTTATCCCCTTACACGGTAGTAGAACGCATCCACGAGGATGGCGCGGTTGGAGAGTTCTCGCGCCGCCTCGTGTGAGTGGTTCATTGAGATTGGTAGGGGAATCGTTGATTTGTCCAAGGTGAGCTGGGGAACCAACTCAGAAGATGATGCGTTATGTTCTTTCCTGGAGTACTCTCAGCGTTTTGTCATAGACCGTCCCCCTTGGCGAACGCCCGTAGTGCTTCATGGTATCACTGTAGACGACTTCAATGTTATCTATCTTGAGTGCTAAGGCGATGATCACCTGTTCCGCAATGATTGGGTCTTTCGTCTTGACCGTCGCTGAGTTGACGACATGGCCAGGCCCCCATCGACCAGCACTGCCACAAACGCTTTACCATTGGCGTAGGAAGCCGCGGTCAACAAATACGACCCCCTCTTTCGTTTGAGACTTCACGAAGTACACTCCTGGCCCTCGCTACCCTTATTCCGACGTTGTGTTCGGATGCATGTTTCTTGGTATAGGAGATACCGTGATATTCTCCCTGATGTTGTCAGTAATATCATTGTAATTGCGTCTGATTGCTATGGGTGTTGGTCCCAGACCTGCAGGATGATTCTCCCCGGCCTTCTGTAGATAACCTTGCAAACTGTGCTCTCTCTTGGGCTTCTGCTATTTTT
>WOVY01006406.1:0-19094 GCA_013436015.1 Rhipicephalus annulatus | reverse complement strand
TATAAAGGGGACGCTCATAGCATCCACCCATCCATCCTGCGCAGTGCATCGAAATAGCAGAAAAGGAACAAAGGCCCCTGTGGCTAGCATTTTTGGATATCAAGGGAGCGTACAATAGCGTGGTTAAGAGGAATTGTGGGGAATACTGGACACACTAGGCGTGAAACATGTAGTCATTAATCTTTTAAAGGGTATCTATAAAGGTAACAAGGTAGTTATAAAGTGGGAAAAACAGGTATCCAACCAAGCATGCAGAGAAAAACAGGCGCTAGGCAGGGGTGTCCCTGTCCCCCTTATTATTCATGATGTACCTACAAGGATTAGAGGCGCAAATTAGAGAGAAGTGGACTGGGCTGCAACCTCTCTTTAGTCAAAGAAAGAAAACTATTCATCAGGCACTACCAGAAATAATGTACGCAGATGATATAGTGCTAATGGCCAACAATAAGGAAGATTTGCAACAGATTGATGGACATCTGCGGTAATGAGGGAGATAGGTTAGATTTTAGATTCAGTATGGAAAAATCAGCAGTCATAATTTTTAATGACACACGAAGGTAGTGAGCTTAGAATACAGGAGGTCACGCTAGAGATAACAGATAAATACAATATCTGGGCGTATGGATAAGCAATGGACCGAGTATCTGAGGGAACACGAAATATACGTGACGACTAAAGGTAACAGGAATGCAGCAGTCATGAAAATAGGGCACTGTGGAATTACAATAGGTATGATGTTGTGAGAGGAATATGGAAAGGGGTCATGTTTCCTCGGCTGACGTTCGGCAATGCGGTCTTGTGCATGACATCAGAAGTTCAAGCAAGATTAGAAATTAAGCAACGTGGAATAGGTAGGCTTGCTTTAGGAGCTCACGGGCATACATCCAAATCAGGGAGTACAAGGTGATATTGGGATGGACATCATTTGAGGGCAGGAAAGCTAGCAGCAAGATAAAATTTGAGAAGCGATTGAGAAAAATGGGGGAGGAGCGTTGGGCTGGGAAGGTTTTCAGCTATTGTACATGAAGAATGTCGATACAAAATGGAGGAAGCGAACCAGGAAATTGACTGGTAAATACTTAGAAAACAGCAGGTGGCCAAACCAAAAAGAACTATCGGTTAAGAAGAAAGTGAAGGAAACGGAGACTGACATGTGGAGAATGGGCATAATTAAGAAGTCCGCACTAGAGATCTATCAAACTTTTAAGCAGGAAATTGCCAAGGAAAGGATCTATGATAATACTCGAGGTAGTTCTCTACTGTTTGAGGCCAAGGACGGGAGTACTGCTAACCAAGACATATCGGGCCAAATACGAAGAGGTAGACACAGTATGCAGTGCGTGTGGAGAGGAAGAAGAAACTGCCGAACACTTGATAATGTTCTGTAAAGGGCTTCACTCTATAGTTCAGGATGATGGTGCAGAGGTTTTCAAAGCACTGAGGTTTAGGGACCGGGAGGGCCAAAATAGACTTTAAGCGGGTAGACTTAACTAGAAGGAGGTTATCTGATTGGTGGCTAAGTCAAGGCACGAGTGAAAATTAAACTCTTCGCTGCAATTCTGGTCATTAAGTATTACGGCTGGGTGGCGCTAGCCACCACCCGATCTAAAGGGTACAGCCGTATCCATCCATCCATCCTGAAGCGCGCCGCAGTGGGCGCTTGTTTGCCGCACTTTCAAATCACGAGTGCAATACGTTTAACGGTGATGCAAGACCTCTGACTGTCTAAATTGTAAGCTGAGTCAACAAAAAGAGAACAAGTACTTTTGTCTTAAAAGCTTGAAGTCGTGAGATTTTAGGGACAAACCTGTCAGGGAAAACGTTTTTTGAACTGTGTGTGGCTACTCACAAAGAACAGAATGCGGCCCTGCACAGCCAATGCCGTGCTCGTAAAAAAGAAAAAAAAAGAAAAGGACGGGACAGTGAGAAATAAACAAATGGAAAAAAATAGATCGAATTAGTTTATTTACACAAAGACACTCTTCAAAAGCTATATGTGTGAACACAAATCGAGACTTTTAGGTCATTCCTCTGAGCTTTTTTTTTGCTCTCTGTCCAAGCGCAAATGCGTGATAGCACAGACGAAATATTTCTCGTGTTTGTTTCTTCTTTGTGAGCGTCGCACAGAATATGATTTAGGCAGAGGAAGTTTTCCTTCACGAGAGCCACAATGTTACAAAATACTGCTGTTTCTGGGTAGCTCCAAGACAATGGAGGGCGTCTGTTGGCATAAGTCAGGGCTGGGCACAGGCATTTGTAAAAGTATTCTGAAAGTACAAATATTTAAATACAAGTGCTGCAAGCCTAAAAATTAGAAGTACTGAGAAATATATTCATAGAAGACATAGCGAGATATTCTGGACATAATGTCGCAAAAAATGCGCTGCAGATAATTAAAATGCAATTGAGTCAGCCGTATCGCTCGACCCAGTAACAAACATCGCTTATTAGAGGTAAACTATGTTCTTAATTATTTATTACACACATGATCGATCTGTTTTGCCAGAAATTCTTACACTAATTACATCAAAGTAAGAGAAGCCTTTAAAGTAGACTGTCAGTACACAGAGCGCAGGTTCAATTTCAATTTAAGACTAGCGATATAGAAAAGGCTGGTATTCTTGTAGATGAACACAACTTCGTGTTATACAAAAGTGTTATACAAAAATTGTCTCTGAAAGGAAAATTGATTGTGTTTCACCATCCTTGAGCAACATCCAGGATCGTCAGCACTGCTTGCTCGATTATGCTGTCAGTTGCGTAAACACATAGAACATTCTGTGCGTTGTGGGAGATTCTCCACTGATTTTTAATTGTCGCCGACTGGTGGGGCTCTTCTGACTAGCTAAGCGCATACAAGCTTTTCTCTCGATATAGATACACTTAGGCTCAGTTCCGACAAAAGACTAGCGAGATATCCATGCCTTTGCAGTATCGATACAGTTGATACAAAGGAAAAGTATTTTGCTACTGCGATACAAGTACGTTTTTCAAATGCATGTCGAAACAACAGCTCAATATTGTCGCTAGGTGAAAATAACAGAGTACAGGACGACGGTGTGACCAGAAAAACGAGGTCTGTATTAACAGAACAAAAGAGCAGCCACTTCGACTTCTTCTTTCTCAGAGGAATCGTGGGTGCTGTCCACGCTCATCACTTCGTCGTCCTCTGTCTTCTTGCCCGGCCTTTAGCCGTGACATTAGCCTCCCATTCAAGAAAGCATCGTCCCGATGCTTTATAATCAAAGCGGTTTGTACTCGTCGGAAACGCATGAGTTCATTCGGCGAAATAAGGCTTCATGCGTACCACGTGCACCACTTCTGGAGCATACCTTCGACGCTTTGAAGAGTGCGCAGTATCAGGAACAACCTCATAATTAATGTCACTGAGACGTCGCAGAACTTTATAGGGGACCGAAGTACCGTCTTAACAGTTTTTCTGAGAGGCCACGGCGCCGAATAGGTGTCCATATCCAAACTTTCTCTCCTGGCTCGTAGGAGACTGGTCGGTGACGAAGGTTGTACCGTCTTGAATCGTAGTCCTGCTGGCGACTAATACGTAGGCGTGCAAGTTGTCGGGCTTCTTCGGCCAGCTGAGTGATATAATCAGCATCCGTTTCAGCGTCTTCGCACTCGTGCGGAAGCATAGCATCCAGCATAGTGGCTACTTCACGACCATGAAGAAGGCGGAATGGCGTTTGTTCTTGTTGTTTCTTGATAAGCCGTGTTATAGGCGAACGTGACATACGGCAAGATCTCATCCCAGTTTTATGCTCTACATCGACGTACATGCAGAGCATATCCGCTAGTGTCTTGTTGAGACGTTCCGTGAGACCATTCGCTTGCGGATGATACGCCGTTGTTCGCCGGTGGGATGTGCCACTAAGTCTTAAAACTGTCTGTAATAGTTCGGCTGCGAATGCAGTTCCCCTGTCAGTTATTACCATTGAAGGAGCACCATGCCTCAGCACCACATTCTCTACGAAAAATCGGGCTGCTTCACTTGCCGTGCCCCTCTCCAAAGCCTTGGTTTCGGCGTACGAGTGAGGTAGTCGGTGGCTACTATAATCCATCTGCGACCTGCTGATGAGGTTGGAAATGGGCCCAAAAGATCCATTCCGACTTGAGCGAATGGAGTAACAGGCACGTCAATAGGATGGAGGAGGCCTGCTGGTTTGACGGGTGGAACTTTTCTGCGCTGGCAATCAAGGCACGTCCAAACATAGTGTTGAACGGTTGCCGTCAGTCGTGGCCAGTAGTATTTCTGCCTCACTCTGCACAACGTACGCGTGTAACCCAGGTGGCCGGATGTTGGTTCATCGTGACATGCCTGTAATACTTCGCTCCTTAGAGATGTTGGGATGACGAGTAAGTAGTCGTTTCCGTGTGGCGTGAAGTTCATCTTATACAGGACGTCGTTGCGCAAGCAAAATGACGAAAGCCCTCTCGCAAGCAGTCTAGGTACAGCTGAAGTGCCACCCTCTAAAAAACGTATTATGGGTTCTAGTTCGGGGTCGTCTCGTTGCAGCTGTGCGACTGTTGCCGTGTTTACAACTCCGACAAAGGCTGTATCGTCATCTTCTGCCATCGCAGGTTCGTATGGCGCACGAGAAAGGCAATCAGCGTCTGAATGTCGCTTCCCCAATCTGTAGACCACCGTCATGTCAAATTCTTGAAGCTTCAGGCTCCAGCGCCCCAACCGTCCTAAAGGGTCTCTTAAATTCGTCAGCCAGCAGAGGGAGTGATGGTCGCTGACCACATTAAAAGGACGACCATACAGGTATGGGCGGAATTTTATAACCACCCACACCACCGCAAGGCACTCTTTTTCCGTAGTGGAATAATTTTCTTCCGCACGTCAAAGAGTTCTGCTCGCGTAAGCAATTACTCGTTCGGTGCCATCCTGCCACTGCACGAGTACAGCTCCTAATCCGACATTGCTAGCGTCGGTGTGCACTGTTGTCGGTGCGTCATCATCAAAGTGTGCGAGGACTGGTGGCTTCTGAAGGCGTTGCCGCAGCTCGTCGAATGATTTTTGCTGCTCTTCATTCCATACGAATGCGACGTCTTCTCTGGTAAGGCGAGCCAACGGCGAGGCAATGCGCGAGAAGTTCTCAATTAAGCGTCGGTAGTAAACACACAGTCCTAAAAAACCGTCTGACGGCCTTTTTTCAGTTGGCGCAGGAAAATTCGTAACGGCAGCTATTTTTTCAGGGTCAGGCCGCACACCTTCACTGCTGACAAGATGCCCCAGGAACAGAAGCTCTTTGAAGCCGAAATGGCATTTTTCCGGCTTAAGTGTTAGTCCGGCGGAACGGATAGCTTGAAATACTGAGTGCAGTCGCCTGACGTGTTCGTCGAATGTGGCAGAAAATACGATGACGTCATCTAAATACACTAAGCATGTCTGTCACTTGAGGCCTGATAGTACGGTGTCCATTAGCCGCTGAAACGTTGCCGGTGCTGAGCACAAGCCAAATGGAAGTACCTTAAATTAAAAAAGGCCATCAGGTGTCACGAAAGCTGTTTTCTCCCGGTCTCTTTCATCGACTTCTATCTGCCAATACCCACTCCTTAGATCCATCGACGAGAAATAACGCGCGTGGCGTAGTCGATCGAGTGAATCGTCGATACGTGGAAGTGGGTAGACGTCTTTTTTTGTCACCTGATTCAGCTTGCGGTAATCCACGCAGAAACGTAAGGTGCCGTCTTTTTTCTTCACTAATACAACCGGCGAAGCCCAAGGGCTTTTCGACGGCTGAATAACGTCGTCTTCAAGCATCTGTCGCACCTGCTTTTCGATGGCTTCACGTTCTCGCGGAGCTACCCGGTACGGGTTTTGCCTGATTGGTCTGGTCATGTCGTCCGTTATAATTCGATGTTTCGTCAGCGGCGTTTGACGGACCCTGGAAATCGGAGAGAAACAATCTTCAAACTTGTTAATAAGCTGCATGATGCTTTGTTTCTGCGCCGGCAGCAAACTTGGGTCAATATCAACAGATAGAGGTGCAGGGGTGAGATCAGTTGAATTATCTTTTTCAAGAGTTATGCAGTCTGTCATCTCGGCGAGCTCTTCCACGTACGCGACTGCCATGCCCCTCGTTAGATGTCGGCGTTCAGAGCTGAAGTTCGTAATAAGGACGTGCGTCTGTCCGCATTTTATGCTTACGACGCCTCTTGCGATAGATAAACCATGGCTGAATAGCAGTGTTGGAATTTGCTCGGCGATGTTTTCAGAATCGCTCGACGTGTCACATGTCACAGCCACGAGTGCACTCGACCGCGGTAGGATGGTCACGTCGTCTTCGAAGACACGCAAAGGCCGACGTCGCTGGTCTGTACAGGGCACATTCGAAACTTGATCTGGGGCCGTCCAAAACGTAACCGATCTCTCAGGAATGTTGATAATGGCACCGTACTCACGCAAGAAGTCCATGCGCAAGATCAGATCTTTGCAGCACTCCGGTAAAATTACGAAAGTAGCGACGAAATCTGAACTGCCAATATTAATTCGAGCTGTACATTTGCCTGTCGGCGTCACCAATTGACCCCCTGCGGTTCTAATGTTTGGTCCCGTCCATGTTGTTCTTACTTTCTTTAGGCAGTCGGCGAGTTTACGGCTGATAATGGAGAAGTCCGCACCAGTATCTACCAGTGCTGTTATTGGGCGTCCGTCTATACAAATGTCTAGATTGGCGCTTACGATTTCCGTTGATGTCGGTGACGTCGTATCGTCCTTGGTATCGTGCGTCGTATGATCCGTGGTATCATTCGTCATATCACGTCGTAGAGAAGATGTTGGGGGTGTGTTAGCATCTCGACGGGCGGCAACCTTCCTCCCAAAGGTCGCAGCTGTTAGTTTCCCCGACGAGGGCTAGGGGATCTGCCCCGGACCACCTCGGAGTACCTGCGCTGCGGCGGCGAGTTCGGTGCAGGTGAAGGAGAGCGGGGTCGACGATACGGCACTTCGGGTTGCTGTGCTTGCGGGCCTGCACTGCTGTCACGGTGGTTATCGAAATAGGCACGAGGGGAGGTTTGTAGAAAGTTATGATGTCTACGGTCACGGTACGGGCAATAGCGGAAAATATGGCCGGCTTCTCCGCAATGAGAGCAAAGTGGTCGACGGTCGACAGTGCGCCACAAGTCCGTCTTACGGATGAATGGTCGACTGGTGGGCATACCTTGCGACCAAGATGCAGATGTCGGCGGAGTGTACATTGGCGCCGTTTGCATAGGCATGTTGGACTGTGGATACGGCCGCGGTGGATTGGGAGCTGGGGCCCACGGCTCGTTGTAAGGCCCTTGGCTTACGTCACGATAAGCCAGTGGTGACGAGTTGTACGACCCTGGAGTGGGTCGACGAACAGCTGATGCGTAGCTTACAGACCGCTGGTCTGAGAGCGATTCGGGCAACGAAAATGCCTGGCGGAGTTCTTGCCGCACAACTTCTGCAACGCAAGCCATGGTATTTTCTTGCGGATTCACAAGGAGGTTTCGGATCTCCTCCCGAACGACCTCACGAATGAGTTCGCGCAGAGAGCACTCACTACCGGCACTGAAAGCACAGAGGCTTGGAGATGTTTTGTTCGGTTGGTCATGGTATCGGCGCCGTTGCTGTAGTGCGCGCTCAATTGTTGTAGCCTCTTTGACGAATTCCACTACGCTTGTTGGTGGGTTGCGTAGGAGACCGGCAAACAGCTCTTCCTTGACGCCCCTCATCAGATGTCAAAGTTTTTTACCTTCAGGCATCTCGGGGTCGGCCCGGTGAAATAGGCGGGCCATGTCTTCCGCAAACATGGCGACGCTCTCGTTGGGTTTCTGTATGCGTGCTTCGATGAGCTTCAAAGCAGAATCACAGCGGTCGGTGTTTGCGAATGTCCCGAGAATTTGCTGCCGAAATTCTTCCCACGAAGACAGCGTTGACTCGCGGTTCACGTACCACGTACGAGCGCTGTCTGCCAAAGCAAAGTAGACGCGCGATAGCTTTTGTTCAGTTGGCCAGCGGTTGGCTTTGGCGACTCGCTCATACTGGGCTAACCAGTCCTCGACGTCTTCATAAACCTCACCGTGGAAGGTCTTAGAAATTAGAGGCTGATCAACAGTTAGGTGTGAAGGCCCTCCGGTAGCCATTTCTCCCGGTACGGTGTGTTGCTGGAGAAGTTCGAGCGGGATCACCTCGGGACTAAGGCCTCGCTGTCGGCGACTGAAGCGGTGGACAGGAGTATCCACTGCAGGAACGGATTGCGGTGGTGGACTCGATGTGCTAGGGCGCGGAGGTGTCTCAAGCATCAGTTGGAGAAGTCCAGCACCTCCACCAATGTCGCTAGGTGAAAATAACAGAGTACAGGACGACGGTGCGACCAGAAAAACGAGGTCTGTATTAACAGAACAAAAGAGCAGCCACTTCAACTTCTTTTTTCTCAGAGGAATCGTGGGTGCTGTCCACGCTCATCACTTCGTCGTCCTCTGTCTTCTTGCCCGGCCTTTAGCCGTGACAATATGCTACTGAATCTTAATACTGCCCAGCCCTGTACTACAAATCTTGTGAAGCGTACAAACAACCACCCCAGTCATTCAGTGTATTCAGACGGCAGCAGTTTCATTCTGTTATTCGCAGTTTTACAACCTTGCGCAAAAGAATAATTCTCCTGCCGAGGTGTTTCTATCTAACTCAACGTTACCACCACCAAAAATACCGTGCACGCACAAGCAACTACAATCTTCGGTGCCTGCTGTCGAACGCACGTCGCTGGCCTGAGGCTTTAGGGGAAAGGCACAGTGGCGCCACCACACCACGCATGAAGATTTCCGTGTGTTTCACCTCGCAGCCGCTCCTTGCTTTCGCTCTCCACTCGTTCCACTACCCCTGTCTAGTTCACTATAGTTGTGCTGTGCTCTGGGTTGTAGAGGTGGATTGTGGGGGCATTCTCATACCATGTGGTACAGGGTGGCTGTTTTAGTGACGCAGAACCTGCACTTTGGGGCGTATGTGTCGGGATCTATCTTGGACAGTATATATGGATTGGGGTAAGACAAGGTCTGAAGGCGATGCCACGCTACCTGAGATTCTTTACTGAGCTTTGGCGCCGGGGCGGAAGTTTCCGTCTTTCGATTCTTCGATGTTATAGAATAGCTGTGTATGTTAGAAACGGGTCCATACGCATAGCTGAGGGTGGGTGAGATATGCCGGGGCCGGAAGTCCGGAAGAGTAGTTCTCGGGCCGAGGCATGGGCGGGCTCATTGCCTTCAGTTTCAGTTTCAGTTTCAGTTTATTATTCATTTCAAAAAAGTAGTACAGTAATATTAATATACAGACGAGGGTCCCAAAGTTAAAAACTGTAACGGGACCCTCGATGCATTATAACAATCAATAAATCAGATCAAGTTAACAAGCAACAAGTGAATGGAAATCAATTATACAATATAGAGTGATAAGTAAATAATTTAACAGAAAACTTTTAGGCGACTTTTTGAATGATGATAATGTGGGCATCGTTTTAATAGAAAGAGGCATGTTATTCCAAAAAGTAATGGCCGCAAAGGCAGTGGTCATTTTTCCATAATTTATGCGCTACGCGGGTAGCAAAAAGATAAGGTTCATTGCAAATCTGGTTACATTGTTGTTTTGTAAGAAAACTGAATCAATGAGCTCAAACGGTAGCAGTGCATTGCGCAATTGAAACAGAAGAACGGCTATGCTATAAAAAATAACTTACAAACAGGTAGGATTTTGTTGTCTTGGAGTAGATGGCCTGCACTGGAGTATTGTGAGCTATTAGTGATAATGCGGATCGCCTGATTTTGTATGTTCTGAATGGGTGATAGATGACAGTCATACGTGTTTCCCCAAGCAGCGATACCATACATGATATGGGAATGAATGAAGGCGAAATACAGAGACATAAGTACGTTTATATGAAAAACTTCACGAGCTTTTATTATAGCCCGAATTCCGAATGCAGTTTTCTTTCTGAGGTGATCAGTGTGGAGATTAAACTTTAAATGGCAGTCAAGATGTACACCAAGAAAAATTACAGTATCACAGGTGGGTATAGAGTGAGGACCTAGGGTTAAGGGTTGATGAAAAGGCAATGGCCTTTGAGCGAACCTAAATATCATAAACTTGGTTTTGGGTGGGTTAATAATAAGTTGGTTCTCGTAGCACCATTTAGTAATATCGAGAAGTGTGTTATTCAAGTGTAAAGTAAGAGCAGTTAGAGAGTCCTCAGCTGCAGTTATAGTCGTGTCGTCTGCGTATAACACGCAGTGAGTTGATTTAATTGCATCGACAAGATCATTAAAAGATCATTCAACTCTGCTGTGGCCGGGTATTCATATCAGCTGTTTCCATTCACCCTCTGAGCGTGAGGATGAGAGTTGTGTAAGAAGTCGATGCGCATTGGGGCCAATGTAGCCTTTACAAAAATTTTAGTAGTCTGCTTTTGAATCTGTTAGAATGAAAGTGGACCTTGGGTTTCGTCAACACTGCGTGGGACCACACATCCATACCCCTTTATGACAGCCACGATAATCCAAAACTTTCATAAGCGTTTACGGTCGTCGAAATGAAAGCGACAATACAAATCATGAGGAAAGGTACCGCTCCAGTACTCGATCAGGTATTGATAGGGCTGCTCTCTAACCTAAGCGATGACATGACTCAGTTGCTAGTAGATAAAATGAACAAGTACTGGGATGCCAGAACACTACCCCTAGAGTAGAAATCGGCCGAGCTCACTTTCATCCCGAAAGCCGGCAAAGCGCTCAATATTGATAACCTCCGCCCCATAGTCCTCACGTCATGCGCTGGTAAGGTGATGGAGAAGGCCGTACAAATAAGACTAAACGAATATCTAGAACAGAACCTCTTGCCTGACATTATGTACGTTACGGTCGTCGAAATTTAAGCGACAATACAAATCATGAGGAAAGGTACCGCTCCGGGACTCGATCAGGTATCGATAGGGCTGCTCTCTAACCTAAGCGATGACATGACTCAGTTGCTAGTAGATAAAATGAACAAGGACTGGGATGCCAGAACACTACCCCTAGAGTAGAAATCGGCCGAGCTCACTTTCATCGCGAAAGCCGGCAAAGCGCTCAATATTGATAACCTCCGCCCCATATTCCTCACGTCATGCGCTGGTAAGGTGATGGAGAAGGTCGTAAAAATAAGACTAAACGAATATCTAGAACAGAACCTCTTGCCTGACACTATGTACGGCTTTCGTCCCTATTTGTCAGCGCAGGACATACTCCTCTAACTAAAACACGAGATTGTCAGCCTACCCAACGGTACCACTCAAGCGGAAAGGGCCATTCTTGCAATTGATTTCAAGGGTGCTTTTGACAATGTTCGGCACTTCACTATTTAGAAAGCCTACGGGAACTCAGGTGCGGTCCAAAATGATATGCATATGTGCGGCACTTCCTTACCGACAGACAAATCACTATCCGCATAGGGGACCTTAAATCTCAACCCATCACCATGGGTGATTTCGGTACTCCCTAAGGGGCTGTCCTTTCTCCGCTGCTCTTCAATATCGTCCTCATGCACCTCCCGGGGGCCCTAAATGAAATTTCGCAAGGACGCCATGCTATATATGTGGATGACATCACAATCTGGAGCCGGTCTGGTAACCTGGGTCAGATAGAAGAAGCCTTCCAACAGGCCGCCTCCTTCGTAGAATAGATAGGACGCAAGTGTGGTGTGGAGTGCTCCCCCACCAAATCAGAAACCTTAGTATATAGAAATAAGGCATCTTACAATACATCTTACAATACATCAAATTAAAAAGGTTGAAACCATCCGAATTCTGGGGGCTGTTGGGAATCCCACCGCTGATCACCAGTTGTTGTGATCCCGGGGTGCTGTGGTAGCGTGGTGTAGCTTCGGGTTGAGGAAACGAACGCTTACGAGATGGGGATACGAAAAACAAACAGGTTTATGCTAACATCTTCCTCGAATGCTCATTCACGCCACATCCCAATGGCAGTGAAGGCATACGATATTACACTAAACCTTTGAAAAAACTAGAAAAACGACACATGTTCTCTGTTTTTTTACCTTACGCAAATTTTCGCACGTGATTAAACTAATTCGATTTTCAGCCTTTAATTCGGCGGTTTTCCTTTTGAAAAATTTACTCCGCATTAAGCTTACCAGATTTAAAGTGGCTCAAATCTGCATCTCCAATGCAATACTGAGTGACACAATTTACACGCACGCACCAAAATTACTCAAACTGACCGCCCCCTTTTCTCAATTAGATTCGTTTGAATCGCACACGATGGGGCCGCGGTCCCGGCGGATTTCGAGCACGCCGGAGGCTACAAAACGTGCAACCGCTAGGCTGTGTCCTGCCGTCACGCCTCATTCTGCACTTCGGCCGGCTTTCTTCGGTAATGTGAAAGGGGTACCAGAAGCAGGGGGGAAGCCTGTGCCATTTTTCTTTTGTGTTCTCGCGTATGCGGTATTTAGCCACTCTGCCCTTTCGACTCTGACCCTTCGGCAAAAGCCGCTTTCCCGAAATTGTCAAACAGAACCGCGTTCTTCGTTTGGGTGGCGTACCTCGTTTCCTCCCTCTGCACCTGGCTCGCCGCTTGTGCTTACCGGAACGCCACCATTGACGTTTCCTTAAACGGATTAGTGGCCTACCCTTTCTTTGTTGGGACGGAGTGGGGCCCGAGCTAGGCTTGCGCAGTGACGAACGCCTCCGCTTCTTCCTTTTTCTGCGATGTTTGCAAACCAGCTCGGTATTATCGCTGCACTGCTGAAGCGTGGCGTTCTTGCTCTCATCAGCCACTGCGCTAACCATGCCTAAATTTGACAATGTCGAAAGGTCCCCCTGAGGCACGAAGAAGGTTTCCAGCCTCTTACTGGGCCCATTAGGGCTGCTGGCACCCTCTTCATCCACGCAAGGAGCGTCTTTCGACATCGTCCCCACCTCCAGACCGGCCACGGCCTCGTTCTCTACATCATTTACATGAATGCATTCAAGAATATGCGGGCCCTTCTCTGGCGCAATCTGTTCCTGTCGCGCTTTATGAGGCGCCTCAACTTCCGGCGCTTTGCGACGCGCCTCGCGTTCAGACTCCTGTGCGAGTCTTTCTTTCTTTTGCTAACAGAAGTTCCAAATCTTCTGATTAGCTCTGATTTAACAACTTCGTAGTTGTTCGCGTGCTGCTCACTGAGTCGCGCAACAACGTCCGCTGCCTCGCAGGGCAGAACCGTGCGTAGCTTCTGAGACCAGGTGTCTCGCTCACACTTCAGTTCACTACACTTCCGTTCAAAGAGTCTAAGATACAGGCCCATATCCCATGATACCTCATATGGCTGCATGTACCTAGACATCTCGAACTCTGCCTCATTTTCGAGAAGTACTCCTTGCTGGCGTCCCAGCCTCTTACTCAACTCATAGTCTTGTTTAAAAAACTTTAGCTTGAGGCTTTCTCTTTCGTCTTCACTCTTTCCTTCCATCTGAGCTGCTCTTAGTTTTCTTTCGATGATGAGGTCCCATTCTTCACTTAGTTCCTCATCATCAGCCCCCAAATCATTAATCGCTTGAACGATCATGGGTTTTCGTGCCAAACCCTTTGTATCGATCCCCAATTCCTCACACAACAGCAACAAGTCTGACTTCTGCAGCTCCCGTAAGTCCATGATCGTACTGAGTGCTCGCTACTTCCAAAATAACTTTCCGAAACGGCGAAACTGAGTCTTTCGGCAAAGTTAACTACCAGTTCTAAATTTAACCCTCTTTTAGAACCTGGTTTACTCAAAGGAAAAGCCAAGCACTCACCCATACGTGATCCATGTCTCGAGCCAGCTGCTTCTCCTGGGCCGACTGTTGTTGTCTCTTGTGGCTTCGAATCCCACCGCTGCCACCAGTTGTTGGGAATCCCACCGCTGCCACCAGTTGTGGTGGATCAGTTGTGGTGGATCCCACCTCCGGTTGACGAAGGAATAAGCAGGACGTTGGAGGATGCGAAAAACAGAACAGGGTTTATGGCACTATTTACAAATATTTACAGCATGAGGTTAAGAGTTCGCAAACCACGAACGTGGTGGTTGAACCGCTACACAGTTCAGAGCCATCACAAACTACGAACGTGGTGGTTGAACCTTTACTTGGTCCAGAGCCACGTCCCGCACTCAGCGGCGTCCTTATAAGCCCTGTCGGGCTCCTCCTTCTTGCGGGGAACACCAATCACACACACACAACCGGTGCAAGGTACGAGCAGGCACGGCGCACGTGAACATCCAATTTCGAGTCAAGATCACCGCACTTAAAGGTGGCGCCAGAGAGGCTCTTGCTCGTCGTGTATGTCGCTGTTCGAGGGGTCCCAAGCTTCGGACAGCAGACATCAAACGGTCCGCCAATCTGTCCGCTCAATTAGCAGGGCACTTTGTGGCGGCGGTCGCCGTTTCTTCAAAGGAATATGCTGTCTTTGTTGTCCCCTCCGGAACGGCTTACAGCTTCGTGGCGACATGATGTCTCATCCGCCGGCTAGCCGGGACAATACCTGGCGGGCATAGACAAGCGGCGAGTCGGCTACTTCTTTGAGGATTAAAAGAGCGCCGCTCCTCGACGCTGGTTCCAAGAAAACCTGGGTTCCAGGCGTGGGAACGCGGCCCGGCTACGCTTCTCAGCGACAGCATGGCGCCTACCGATGACGGTCATAACAGGGCCCACTTCAATAATCGGGGCAACAATTCATTTGCTTTACATAAACTAAAAACGTCCTGCCTACAAATATCTCGCATGATTAGCCGGGTGGCTAACCGACGACGAGGAATGAAAGAACACGACATAATGCGACTCGTTCAGGTATTTGTTATCAGTCGCCTAACCTATACCTTTCCTTACCTGAGGGTCTTGAAGGCAGACGAGGACAAAATAGACAGAGTCATACGCGTAACTCTCAAGAAGGCTCTGAACCTTCCCCCGTGGACCCTCACGGAACGTCCGCTTCAAATGGACTCGACAATACCGTATCAGAACTATTCCATGCACACCACACGAATCAAGTCATGCGCCTCGCCATCACTGAAACGGGACGAAAAACACTATCAGAAATTGGCATTGAAGCCCCCATTGAGAGAAGAAAAAAAATGTATCCCATATGAATGGAGGCAGGACTTCATCATCAAACCACTTCCATGCAACATGCATCCTCTGTTCCACGAACATCGACGTCGGGCACGGGCAAAAGTTCACAACTACTCAGATACTGAGGGCGCCTTCTTTGTCAATGCAGCTGGACCAGTGAACGGCAAATATACAGCAAGCGTCATTCATTGTGAAAAACGGGTTAATTGTATATCAGCCCAGGACACAGACACAGCTAGTATGGAGAGAAGCAGGAATCGCCCTTGCTCTTTTATTCATATAATAATCATATACAAGTACCACCATCTAGTGGGCATACTAAGGCCTAAACGAGAGGTGGCTACTATATACTGCAAACAAGGGACGAACAGCCCACGGCGTAAGAAGGTTTGCCCTTTAAAGTCGGCAGATCCCACGTACCTTGAGAATCGATGTTATGCGAAGCATGCGGATGAAAGGTGAGTGTCACAGAACGAGCGCTAAAAACGGGCGCGCCGCCAAATTCTTGCGATAACAGGCGGGAGAAACGCCGCGAGGTCAAAAGAAAAAAAAAAGAAAGCAAACGTCCAAGGCTCCCCGGGCGCGCGCTCTCCCCTCGGAAGCGTGGCTCGCTGACGAACCTCCTCACCCCACATCGGCGGCCCAGCAAGCCCGCGATTTTTCTAGAACGAAAGGGGCGTGGTCATACCGAGTTGAATCATCCTCCGGGGAGGGCAGTCGAACCGTCTCGCGCCTCTCCCCAGCTTTCGCTGCGTATCGCGCCGACGAAATGACGAGAAGCGTCTGGAATGTCGCGCGCAAGGTATTTAACCGAGCAGCCGAGATGAGAGATCAGGAGGAGACGGAAGTTAACGCCAGAGCGCGTAGGGATTCCGCCGTGTAATCGGCGAAGGTTTTGGTCCGTAGGGACGAAGCCGGAGATGAAGAGGATTTCCACCTGAGGGGTGAAGGCTCGGGCTGAAGGCAAGAGCGTGTGTTTACCGCTATCGAGCGAAGACCCGTGGCAACAGCTGCGGGTGTGAAGCCGACGTGTTCCGGCGAAGAAGTTGAAGTTTGAAGAGTGGCCAATTGAAGACGGGAGGTTTCCTGGAAGAGAAACTTCGAGGGCTGCGGAACGACAACAACGCTGGACTTTGAGTGAGTGATTCTCGGAAGAGTATCATCTAGACTTTGATTCCAAGAACTTTGAACTGAATAGGTTTTCTATCTCTTTAGTCTTTAAGTGTCTTGGTTGTTCAATGCATGCGACTGCATTGTAGTGCGTATCGTTGTCCGTGTCCGTTGTTTCAAGTGTGGCAGATTGTATTGTGTAGTACGTTGATTGATTGGTTTGATTGGTGACATATTGTATGCAACTATTGTGGAGTGTGCATTTTGTGTATTGTTTTCGATCTGCCATTATTGAGAATATATTTGTTTGTTTATCAACTCTCGGCTCTGACTTGTTTTTTGGGCCACAGCCGGTGTCCGCTGGCGCGCCAAAAAGGACCACTTCTAAATTGTCCATGCTTTCGTGGTGCGGTTCGGGGGGCCGATACTTCGGCTTTTGGAATTAGCCCGGCGATCGCCTCCCTAATAACGGGACCTGTGTGTGATAGTGAGTGTGTGGTAATTTTTTATTGTGTGAAACCATGCGAAGTGGCGATAAAAATGTGTACAATGCACGCGCAAATACACGTTGAACAGCTGCATATGCTTTACATAACAACATGTTTACAGGTTCGTAACGATGCCATCAACGAAAATGGATTTTAGCAACACGAGAAGTGGTAAGCTGATATGAAGCGCTGGTGCTCGCGAGGATGGTAGCCCTGAACACTGCTGCATAAATTAACTTCAGCGGTTGGTGTCCTACTCAAATTGACGTTCACCCGACCTGGCGGCTGTGTCACAAGAGCACGTATGTAATGTTTATAAAGTAGAAAAGCCAGCATTGAAACCACGACTGGCGCATCATGAACATCGGAGTCTCCTTGGGAAGTATCCGAGACCTGGCGTGGCTCAGTGGTGGAATCCGTGATTGTCATGCAGAATGGTTGGGTTCAGTTCATGCTGGGACATTGACATTTATTCTTTGCATTCGTTGGGTCAACGCTACTGATGTCAGCTTTTCTTAACGCTCACACGTTAAAATTGCCCATGTGTGGTCTAGTCGTTCATGGCTAGATATAAACTGTTCATCACCGGTGGCACATTTTCGCTCACGGGTATGTGTCACGGTCTGAGGTGAAATGTCGGCATACACGATGGGATTGTGACATTAATCATGTCTTGACTAGCAAGTCGTATTTGTTAAACAATCTTACTCTTCAATACTATTTTTTCTTCACCCCAAGTTAAGGGGGGCTATCAATAGAGCACCCAGATGTAGACGGCTAGATAGATAGATAGACACTCCAAGTGCCTGCAGTACGTGACGAAATGATTTGAATTTGATATTTGAAGTGATGGAACAGTATCAATGGCTGGTGATTTCCGTTTATTTCTAACCATCAAAAATTCGTCAAGAGTTGTTGCACAAATGCAGGAAACATTGTACAAGGACCCAGTAATTCTACTTTTACAGTGAAAGCTGCTATGTGTCACAGAACGAGCGCTCAAAAAGGGCGCGCCGCCAAATTCTCGCGACGAAACGGCGGAGTGACGCCGCTGAGGTCAAAAGAAAAAGAAAAAAAGAAAACAAGCTCCCCGGGCACGCTCTCTCTCCCCTCGGAAGCGTGGGCTCGCCGACGAACCTTCATCACCCCACAACGGCAGCCGAGCAAGCACTCGAATGTTCTAGATAGAAAGGGGCGGGGTCATGCCGGGTTGAGTCATCTGTCGCGGACGGCATTCGAATCGTCTCGCCCTCTCCCCAGCCTTCGCTGCGCATCACGCCGACGAAATATGAGAACTTTCTGGAATCGCGCGCGGAAGGTATTTAATCCGAGCAGCGGAGATGAGAGATCAGGAAAAGACGGAAGTTAGCGCCAGAGCGCGTAGGGATTCCGCCGTGTAGTCGGCGAAGGTTTTGTGCGTAGAGACAAAGCAGGAGAAGATTATTTCTACCTGAGGGGTGACGACTCGAGCTACAGTCAAGAGTGTGTGTTTACCGCTATCAAGCGAAGATGTGTGGCATTACTTGCGTGTGTGAAGCCGACGTGTTTCCGGCGAAGAAGTTTGAGGCTTGGAGAGTTGCCGGTTGAAGACGCGAGATTTCCTGGAAGAGAAACTTCGGCGAGGTTTCCTGGAAATGAAACTTCAGGGGCAGCGGAACGACAACAACGCTGGACTTTGAGTGAGTGATTCTCGGAAGAGTATCATCCCGACTTTTGTTCCAAGAACTTTGGACGGAATAGGTTTTCTATCTCTTTAGTCTTTAAGTGTCTTGGTTGTTCAATTCTTGCTACTGCATTGTAGTGTGTATTGTTGTCTGGGTCCGTTGTTTCGAGTGTGGCTGATTGTAGTGTGTAGTGCGTTGTTTGATCGGTGACATTTTGTATGAAACTATTGTGAGTGTGCATTCTTGTGTATTGTTTTCGATCTGCCATTATGAGAATATAATTTTGTTTGTTTTATCAACTGTCCGGCTCTGACTTGTTCTTGGGCCACAGCCGGCCGTCCGCGTGCGCGCCATAAAAGACCACTTCTAAATTGTCCACGCTTTCGTGTGCGGTTCGGGGGGCCGATACTTAAGCCCTTGAATTAGACCCGGCGATCGCCTCCCTAATTAACGGGACCTGTGACAATTAATCTGGCGTCCGCGACGAGGACCTTTTGGTGCACAGTGTGTCCAAAGTAGTGAGAAGAGCCTCGAGTTGTTGATAGTGCTATCGGAACGATTTTGTGTGTTGTTCAGTATCTCGTTAACGAGTGCAGGAGAGTGCTCCGATAGACTGATTTAGGCAGATACTTTTTGCACGCGGCAAGGTTTTATTTGCGAGTGGGAGACACAATGGCTTTCAAAAGTTAGTCACTTGGTGAGAAGATGGGTCCTTCTGG
>WOVY01006405.1:0-33354 GCA_013436015.1 Rhipicephalus annulatus | reverse complement strand
TACCTGGTGTACGGACGCATCCCATCTACCTTTCTCGACGTCTTTTTCTTTAACAGCCTTGGGAATTCATGTCAGTCTTCTAGCGAAGAATACATTTCCCGCCTGGTCCAGTTTCACCATCAGGCTCGCAATAATACTGAAGCGAGACAGCTCGAGCGGAAGATCATCTATGACAATCCCACCACGTTGTGTCTTTCCAACCTGGTGACGAGGTGCTGCTTTTGACACCTATTCGCACTGCTGGTCTCTGTGACAAATTACAACCACGCTTGATTGGGCCATACATTGTTTTATAACGGACTTCGCCGGTCAATTATTGTGTGACACCACTCGTGACCACAACAGACCGCCGCTACCGCAGCACAGAGATTGTCCACTTTTGTCGCATGAAACCTTTCACGCGACGTTCCCCGTCACTTTGACTTACGTGGACCAAGATGTCCGCTTCCAAGTGGGGAGAATCAGTGCGGGGCGTTTGTTACTTACATCGTTCCCATGCTTGCATGATCACAATCACCATCATCCGCTTGTCGCTTTGTCCTCAATGCCTCTCTGGGCCATCATCATCTTCCTTGTCTTTGTACTGTCTCAGCCCGTTCGTTTTCAAGGTGTTTTCCTCAAATAAACGCTGATGCAGCCAAGACTGCATAATATATATATATATATATATATATAATATATATATATATATTACATATATATATATATATATATATATCTGTCCATCTTTACGACTATTCCTGTCCAGAGTCGTCGCTTTGGAGGAGAACAGTGCCTATGCAGCAAGCGCTGGTGTCAGGTATGCAGGAGTGCAGGGCCGGCTCATCAAAATGGTAGAGTAACAGGCTCTTATGTAAGAGCTTGCTTAAATAGGTTCAAAGCGCGCGCCGACTGACATTCTGTGGAGCACACAAAGGGTACATTAAAGAAGTAGTTGCCGATGTGGCGCAGCTATTAGAAGCGAAATTTTGCATGAAACAGACGAAAAGATGATGCTGAGTTCAAAGAAAACTGCTCACAATCATTAGGCCTTGAAGGGCGCGGAAAGCAAACGACGACAGCGATCTTTTCAGGGTCAGGGTGAATTAAATCCTTGCTCGCGGCATGACCGAGAATTTTGATGAATTTGGTGGCGAAACGGCATTTCTTGGTGTTGAGCTGTCGACCTGCGCTCGTCAGGTATGTTCGGACGTCCTCCAAGCGCCCCAGGTGCTGAGAAAGCGTAGACGAGAAGACGATAATGTCATCAAGACGGCAGAGACACGTCTTCCATACAGACCATGCAGGACGATTTCGATCATCCTGTTCAAACGTCGCGGGCATATTGCAGAGCTCGAAAAGCATCGCGTGAAGTCTGTATAGGGCGGGGGGGGGTTGCAAATGCCGTTTTTTTTATTCATCCTTGTCGTGCATGGGAGTTCGCCAATATGTCGAACGCATATCAGAGCTTCAACAGTGTTTGGCGCCTTGCAGTGAGTCAAGAGCATCGTGAATTCGTGGAGTGAGGTATACGTCCTTGCATATGATCTTGTCAAATTTCATTTCATTTCATTTTCATTTCAGTTTTAATAAGCATTTTCTTCCACAGAGTTGCGGAAAGAAAACGCAAGGATAAGACCAAAAAGCTACTATGTAACAGCTTGAGGAGGCTCTGACCCCTTTTCACTTGGCATTACAAATCCACAGAGCACAAACATGATAAAAGAATTCGACATCGATTTTCAAAACTTCAAGAAATAAGAAAGTAAAAAGAAAAGACATCAAAACTACACCAGTTTGATGTTTACATAAAATAAGCAAACCACAAAGAGAGGAAAACAACAAAACAAAAGAAGAAACAGCGTACGGTCAATCACAAAACATGCATACGTTGCTAAACGGCTAACAAAGTATTACAAAATGATTATAAAACGTTTACAACACTAGGTATACGAAAAGCACATGTGTTGATGTACAAGGGAAACACTGACGAGTTGAATGTTTGAGGTTTTACTTGTAAAAATAAAAAAACAACGAAAAATGACAAAGAAATTAAACATCATAGGATGCCATGTTACACAAGAGCAGTATTGCCCGGTAAGTGCCCAATAACTGATGCAAAAGCACGCGGCGACATCTTTTTTCGGTACCAAAGCAACAGGAAAAAACCGAGGGCTAACTGATCAATGAATTATTTCTCGTTGAAGCGTTTGAGTGAGGTATTACTCAAAGAATTTTCACTCAGCGAGAGATACGCGGTACGGGCCGCGATGCGCAATAGATGTTACCTCGGTCTGAATGCGATGTGCTGCAGTGGTAGTTCAACCCAACATCAAGAAGCAGGCGTCAAAAAATTGGCGTATTTCGTTAACGAAGCAAGCAACTGCTGCGCCTGCATAGTTGTTAAATCGTCACTGATAAGTACTGTGAAAGACGAAAACCAGGCTTACTCGTAAAAGCATCATCGGTAGAGGCAAGTTTTAAGGGGCATGACGCTGACAGGCTACTGCAGTGCACTCTATCAGCAGAACTTTCACCAATGTCACATTCGTAGCAATGACGAGCATGGAGTCATAGTGACAGCGTACCACACCAGACGAAAGGGTTATGCGTTTTAACGCAGCAATTCTACGAAGGGGACACCAAGACGTCACCGTGGTCGATTTCCTTAGAGGTCAGGGTCACAATTCGCTCTTGATGTGGTGGTAGTTCAAGGTCTTCGAAAGTATATAGGCGAAGTGGCTTGTCATCGACTGCGTCGAGTATGCAGTCCGCAATAGTAAGGTGCAGAATTTATTCACCACAACATATGACGACCGAAGGAGAAGATAGAAAGCCCCAAACTAGAATCAGCTGGTGAGAGCACCGCGCAAGCACAGTGAAATGCATGTAATGAAGGAGGTCATCGATAAAAACTCGAGCAGTACAATGAGCAAAATGGGCGAATAGTGTTCCTCTGGGCTTTGGCTTAGAGTGGGTCCATTATAAGGTGTCATTATTTTTTCGGTGTTTTCAAGCTTCACATCTGACCACATCAACTGTAGCACCTGTGCCCACCAAAGCATCTACGAAAACTCCTGCCCCTATAGCATAAACCATGCTCAACGGGCCTGCTGTAGGAATATTAGGCCCACTATTACATGGAATTTCTACTCCGAAAACAGCATCATTTACTTTCTGACCAGTTGTCAGTGGCAAACAAGCCTGGCCAAAAAGGGAAGGAGGAGCGACAAAAGGGTGAAAGCGATCGGCATTGGCCTGACGGTAAGTGTTCCGCGTCTCATTTGTTGCGGGCGGAGATGGAGACCAATGCTGTCGAGGTGAATAACGCCGGTCATATGAATGCCCACAGGAAAAGTCCCGTTTGCACATGTCGTACCCGCGATGCTCATTCCTGCAGGCGCTTGCGGCAGAAGCGCGATATATGGCCGTGGTGCCCACAGTAAAGCATGTTGAGTGAGATTGTGCGCCAAGAGGGCGTTCGGTGCAAAGGAAGGTAGGGTACTTATGCGGGCAGGCGGAGGGTTGGGCGACATTGACCGGAAGTGGAATAGTGGTGCAGCAGCAACTAATGCAAGCGATGAGAGTGGCCGCGTCGAGTTTACGTTTCGAGGAGGTGCGCCGCAATGAGCGCGTACGTTGGCAGGCTGGACGGAGGTGGTTGTACGTGTGCTGGGCTAGTGAATGATTTAGTTTGTCTTATGATGGCACGCAAGGCCGTACTTGAAGGCTGTGCAACTGATGCAGAAGGTAATGAGAAGCCCATTGATCGCAGTTCTTCTCGTATGGTCTCCCGTATCATGTCACGTAGGTCCCGGTCTGCTAGACGGTGTCCGCTATTGCCCGACGGCAGGCAAACAGAGTCAAGTTCATCGAGACGCTGACACGTAGAGACGACGTCAACGACTATATAAAGATTCTGGGCAACAAGGGCACTGTAGCCAATACTTCCGATGCCCTTCTGGATGTGATGTAGTTGTCTTACTTGGGCATCGAAGAATTGACGCGCCAGCAGATTGCAAGGACATCCTCAATGTACGATATATATGACTCGCCGGGATATTGTTGGCGAATATCTAGGGTTCCCTTCGCGAGAGTGGACTGAACAGTAGGTCTGCCGAATACTTGCCGAAACTGCTGCTTGAAAGCCGGCCAGTCAGTGAAGTAGACCTCATGGTTGATGAACCATGTCTTGGCAACACCCGTTAGGTAATGTGAGAACTCGGTGGGGTTTGTTAGAGTCATCAATGTGATTAGTCGCGCGTACTTGATCGTAGTTATCACGCCAGTCCTCCACATCTTCGCCACGTAGACCAGCAAAGACCAGAGAGTTGCTCTGGTGGTCGACAATGTAACGAAGAGATGCTTGCGGCGCAGAGATTGGGGCAGAAAGAAGGGCGTTCCGCCCACTCACTTTGAGACATGTTGGCTGACTGAGGGTCCACACTGCGGCCTGAACCGAGCTTCAGCGAGTAGGCGTTGCGAGGAGAGGACCGGCGATCGTCAATCCAACTCCAACACGTCTGAATTCTCGGTTTGTAACGAGGTTCATTGGCCGTGAACACGAGAGCGAACAAGCGCAACGAACCCAAAGTTGAAGCACACGTTCAAAGACGATGGTGACTGTCAGCCAGAACAGGTGATGATGATTGGCTGCTGTCCAGATGAAGATGAGCGCGATGTTAAGTGCCTACAATATATAGATATACGACCCAATAGGTATAAATGCAATGGGTGTCGGTTAGTCGCGAAATTCTCACTTCTCAGATTCAATCTGGTTCAAAACGAGATTTCACACCCCCGATGCGCGACGTTGTCGGCTGTGTCAAAGGATACAGCGTTGTTCTGAAATGATCGCGTCTCTACACCAAACCACCAAGCCTTGTGGCGCCGTCCGGTCGGGAACCATACGTCAGTGGAAGGAAGGATACGCAAACTGCAGACATTTCAAAGTTGCTCGTCGAAAAACGGGTGGAAGGAGGCGACTATGGGGGCAGGGGCGTCTACCTCATGTTCTCTTTGCTTTTTTCTTTTCTTTATTTCTTCTGTTTTCGCGTACTTTCTCTCATTTAAGATTGTTTAAAAGTAAGCACGAACAAACTGTACCCTCATTCCTGATGAAATGAAGACTCTTGCTGAAACGTCGAAATAAATAACATTGTGCCTACTCACGGAGGATTTTACTTGTATACTTTCAACGCTACGGCACCTCCATCCCCATGCCTGCTACACAAAACTGGCCACAGGTGTACCTTCAGTCGATCAGCTTTCATTCAAGTTCCCTATACATGCACAAAGCTCACCCATAATCGAAAAGTAGCAAACAAGATATTTGCACCACCATTTCAACCCACATGATTAGGCGAAACCTGCGATCATTTCGATCCGCGGAGCCTCCACATTCGGCATCGAGAAGGAGCTGGCTGGCATTCCACGATCTGTGACCTGCGGTCGTTTTCCACGTTGGTACAAGGTAGCTGGCGTCGGACGGACTGGACAGAATCGTTATGCAGCCTTAGTCGTCTAGTAAACACGCATCGAACACGCCAGGAACTTGAAAGATTCGTTGTTTCATGCGTGCTACCACGTTACATCAGCCACCACCTGGAAAGATGAAAGAACAATTCGAGCACCACTTCAACCACGACGCTTGTCAATTCAACGAGATAGGAAAGACCTGCTGCCAAAGACCCAGCAAGGTGTCATACGTCGACCATCGATTGAAGCAGTTACCACCAAGACGCTTTCTTTCTGTGGATGGGCTTCATCCGAGTTTTATGGGTTGTCGAGTTCATTGCGTAAACCCCGAAGAGCGCACGTGGTCGCGGGGATCTCCAAGCTACCACGGAGTGGTTGATCAGCCCATAGTTCCAGTCAATATTCGTTCATTCAAATACGCCTATCATACGAACACTGCATACACATGCTCCTGGAACCCCGCAACCACCCAATATCACAGCTGAGTTGCCGACGATCAGAAAACTGTGACACCTGCACCCCACTAGCACCCCTTCACCATCGTCAACAGCGCACCACTACTAGGCGGGAAGTCTGCCGGACAGCCAACACACGTCCTTTCCATTGCGAAGGCGAGATCAAAAGCACTACACGTCAGCACCACTACACTACTCCTCAAAGGAAAGCTTGCCGAACTACGAAGCCGCGTCCCTCTATTGCGGACCCCGGGACCGGAACTCCAAACGAACACAGATATTGTGCAATCGACGCTCGCTGGGAGCTCAACGCCGAATTCCTCCCTACAACGAGGAAGGGAGGAATTCGGCATTTTATGAATGCCATCCCCACGCCCAAAAGAAGATTGACCTCTAAAATGTAACTCCAGCTCATCACTTTTCAGTTGCAGTGCACCTTTCTTAAGTTAGCTGGTGCACGCCATCAACTAGAAGTGGTCGCGCGACTGCTTTGGCTATTACTTTCTAGCAATTTTTCAGTCGCGCTACTGCAGTCGCAAAGCTGCTTGAACCAATCAGTGACGCTCATTTTTTTTATTTTTTTGCGCCGGCCTTCTGCCACCAGATACAAACGAGTGCGTTCCTCTGGGTCTGTGCCACCATCGCCACTACGAAATGCTTGGCTTGGAGATGGCGGGGCACACAAGTACGAGCAAATTGTCGAATTTACGCGGCGGCATTCGCAAGAAGCTAAACACCGTCAAAATAAAGAAAAAAGAAGTTGTGCCCTACTTTGATCCTGTATTCAAACTCGTTTTTTGTCTTGAATTTGACTCTTCGCCGCCTTCAATGCAGTGCGCTTCGAACGCGTTTGTGCTTCATGCCTTGGCAACAACTTAAGACACCGCGGTCAAGACGCGTTTGCGCTGCATCGGAGGCTGTGTCGAGTCGAAATAAATTCAAGAGCGTTTCTAAATACTTACGACTTTCGGAAATACTCCTCATCATCTGAGCGAAGCTCGGGTGGTAGGTGGCTTGCATGACCGATAATCTCGCGATCAAAGGGACGGTCACGCTCACCACCCGGCTTCTTTTTTTGTATTTTTAGGCATCTGTGCTGTCAGCGCTGACACATTGGCACAGTGCACCAGCATCATGACAATCTCTTGTTCTTCGCTTGAATCGAACTTCTTGGCTCTGTTGGGAACGCTGTGCGAGAATGAACGAATGAATAAATGAGGTGCGCTTGGTTTGCTCCACTCATCTAGCTTCCGGCGATCAGCTGATTGGCGCTGGTCTCCAGAGTTCTCGCTTATAACGAGATCCAGACGTGACTCTCCGGTTTCACGACTTCCAGTCGCTCGCATTCAGCCTCTGCCGGCGTGAAAATCAGTCGCTTTTTGGTCGCAAATGTTCACGCGACCGCTGCTAGTCACCGGTGTGCACAAGCTTTAAAACACGAAAACTCGCTGACAAATAAATTAGACACGAAATGTACAAATCAACATTGCAAGTGTGCCTTTCGTGCTAGATTAGCCTCCAAAAGTATGCCACTGTTAATCACACTAGCCGCTACAAACCTACACGAACATGATCAACTAACATAAAAAATATCCTCTTTGAGGTGTCTCTTGAATTAACAGGAAGCATTCTCATTCATACCGGTAAGCAGGTAAAGAAAGTGGTCACTATGACCAACACTATTTTCCACCATAACACTTCATCGAGCAAGTAAATCACCCAGTTAACAGAATTCATACCCAATAATTGTTAAGCCATCATGACCACCCAAAATTCATGAACAGAAAAGAGACCATGTCTACGACCCCGACGTTTGTTAAGATAATCCGATACCACTACAACACCACCAGCCAGAAAACAACTAACGGCACAAGCGAGCACTCATCTATTTACAAACCCTGTAGCACTGTTATTGTAAGCTTATCGGACACCAGTTTGTCACCTGAAGAAGAAAAACTGCAAACCAAAGGACTAAGCTTCTGCCCGACCCCAAAATTTTTTGATGAATTACACTTGCTTCCGAGACCTGGACAACTTCGCTAGAAGCTTAAAGTTGTGGGAATGTTTCTTGAACAGGCCTTCTAACTACGCAACAATTCACCATCGTAAAACAAATGATTGAACACCAAACAGTAATTCAAGGCAAGTTCCTTGAACATAGTACCTCAGTACAGAAAAATACAGTACACGAATGGCAAAGATAGAAAGGAAGTTAGAATTCGACAAAATCTGAAAAAATGACTATTGGAAATTTGGAATCTAGGACAGCCATAACAAAAACCCGCTTACAAAAAGGGAGCCATTGTAGTCTTCCATACAAAGAACTATTTATAAGAAGCATACCGCCAACTAGACTCAAAAGTTTACGAACGCCTCTCAGGTGATCAAATAGACGAATACAAAATGGATCGTATCAACAGAACAAAAGTAACTGTTGTACGCAGAAAAAATAACCAACACTGACAACGAAAAAAAATGCGAGCAGCGTACCCTCATCCAGGTCGCTTCTACATCTTCCAAAAAACTCATAAACTAGGTTATCTAGGTCGATCAATCATAATAGGCATAGGTACACTAACTGAAACCATATCAGGATACATGAAAAAACTAATAAGACACATTCCATGCACCCTAGATTCGTACATAAAAGACACCACACATTTTCTTCAAGACATTGCAGGCTGGTGCGTGCCAAAAAACTCGTATTTTGTTACTCTTGATTTGTCCTCATTGTATAAAAATAGTAATAACGATGACGGCATCGCTGCATCAAAGGAAAAGTTCACAGACCAGTGAAAACCCAACACCCCGGATTTCTCTGCCACCACAACTTTGTCGATGGTCTTAGAATTAAATTTATTTGAAGTTATCCAAGAGTATTTTTGACAAATCAGCAGGACCACTATAAGCACCAAAATGGCACCTGATTGTGCAAACATAATTATCGGAAAGGTAGAATCAGAATTTCTTATGCAAAGTTAATTGGAACCACTCTTATACAGAAGATATGCAGGCGACATCTTTGTTGTTTTCAAGACCTCATCAGGTGACCTCATCTTCGGGATGAACTTCTTATCGACGCAGACTGCCCTAATCGACTGTTACTCTCTGTTTAGAACTTTTTCTTCCTCCAGATTCTCGCCCCGAGCTGGCGAAAAGCCTGTGTACCACAGACTCCTGTCGGATATCGCCAAAAGCCCTAAAATTTCTTGAATTGGCAACGAATTCACCCGTTGTTGACAGTGATTATGTCGTCACGCCCGTTTCAGATGTTCTCTTCACGCCCAATATCGCTGTGCCACACTCCGTCGTAACGATGGCCTCTAACCGAACATGTCTGCCTATTATAAATTTCGGTTTCACACAACAAGTACCACAACACGGACTTTTCGTCACCACCCTTCGACCCCTTAACAGACGCCCACGTCACCGCTTTTGCGGCAGACGCATGCTCCGATCTTCCATGTCACCCGCAGGATGCCACATCCCTCGATGTGGCATTGCGCCCCATGATCGACCCGAAACTCAAACCTGAGCAATCCAATGTCCTATTCCGCCTTCAGGCTTTTCACCATGACATAGTTGACATCGACAGCAGTCCACTCGGTCACACGTTCCTCGTGAAGCACCGCATTATTACTGGTGATTCTCCTCCTATTCACCGCCGACCATACCGGTTGTCTGCCACAGAGCGTAAGGTAATTCAAGTAGAAGTCAACAATATGCTAGCCAAAGTAATTATTAAACCCTCCTCGAGCCCTTGGGCATCTCCTGTTGTGCTCGTTAAAAAGGAAAATGACACGTGGTGTTTCTGTGTCTATTACCGCCATCTTAATCGAATCACGAAGAAGGACGTTTATTCTTTACCCTGCATTGCTTACGCCTTCGGTTGTCTTCATGGCTCACGATACTTTTCTTTAATTGACCTACGTTTTCGCTATTGGTAGATTGCGGTGGACGAGAAAGACCTAAAAAAGACTGCGTTTGTAACTCCCGACGACCTATAACATTCCAAGGTGATGCCCTTTGGGCTATGCAACAACCCAGTCACATTTGAGCGTATGATGGACTCGCTATTACAAGGTTTCAAGTGGTCAACATGCCTGTGCTACCTGGATGATGTCTTTGTATATTCACCTACATTTGAGACACACCTCCAGCGTTTGTCAGCGGTTCTCGACATCCTCCGCACTGATGGCCTTCAACAAATCTCGTCCGAATGTCACTTCGGCCGCCACCAGATTACGGTGTTGGGCCACCTCGTCGACGCATCAGGGGTGCAGCATCACCTGAAGAATATCTGTGCTGTCACGAGCTATCCTGTACCCCAGTCTGTCAAGCACGTCCGGAGCTTTGTGGGACTTTGGTCCTATTTTAAGAGGTTCGTGAAAGATTTCGCAATGATCGCTCGACTACTCACCGCCCTTCTGAAGAAACACGTGACTTTTACCTAGGGTTCCGCTCAAGCTGCCACTTTTTCTCAGTTCATCACCCTCTTCGCGACTCCATCCTATATTAGCCCACTTTGACCCATCCGCTCCGACACAAGTCCGAACCGATGCGAGTGGTCACGGGCTTGAAGCAGTACTAGCCCAATGCCAGCGTCGACACGACCGACCTATCGCCTACACTAGCCGCCTTCTCACAGCTGTCAAGCGCAACTATTCAATAACAGAGCGTAAATGTCTTGCTTTTGTTTGGGCAGTCACGAAGTTTTGCCCATATTTATAAGGCACCAATTTCTCTGTAATAACGAACCACCGTGCGTAGGCTTTCGTCACTGAAGGATCCTACTGGCCGGCTCGGGCGCTGGGCTCTGTGACTGAAAGAGTTTATCTACACAAAGACGTACAAGTCCGGACGAATACATCAGGACGCAGACTGCTTGTCCCGCTACCCGGTTGCTGAGTCGAGCACTATGTCTGACACTGATACCAAGCCTTGCGCCTTTTCTCTTTCGTAAATGACATCCATCGGTGACGAGCAGTGCCATGATGCATTCTTGCGTGCTGTCATTAAGCGCCTCGAATCACCTTCTTCCAATCAGTCCCATCACTTATTCGTGCTCCGCAATGGTGTATTACACCGCCAAAGCTTTGAGCCGGATGGACCAGCCCTGCTGCTTGTCATTCTGAAGCATCTTCGCTCGAAAGTTCTATATGAACATCATGACCTTCTGACTGCTGGTCACCTTGGTGTGTCACGTACGTACGACCGAATACGCCGACGCTCCTTTTGGCCAGGGCTTGCATGCTCTGTCAGAAGGTACGTTCCGGCTCGTGAAAAATGCAAGTGCCGCAAAACATCATTGACAAATCTCGCCAGATGCCTTGAACCAATTGACATTCCATCAAAACCGTTCTTTTACGTTCGCTTGAACCTACTTGGCCCTTTCCTCTTGTCTTCCTCTAGTAACAAGTGGATTGCCGTGGCGACCGACTACGCCATGCGCTATGACATCACACGAGCTCTTTCACCAAGCTGCATCACAGATTTCGCAGACTTCCTCTCAACACGGAGCCCCATGGCAGCTGCTTACAGACCGTGGCCGCACCTTTTTGTCGAAGGTCGCAGCCGACATCTTGCAGTACTGTCAAACAAGACACAAGCTGACTACGCCGTACTGCCCGCAAACCAATGGGCTCACGGAGCGTCTAAATCAAACTCTTACAGACAAGCTCGCTAAGTATATTTCTACCAACCACACCGACTGGGATCTCGCGTTGTCGCACTTCAATTTTGCCTACAATTCTTCTAGCCATGACACTGCCGTTTACTTCCCAATTTTTTTCTGTTGTTCGACTGAAAACCTACACTACCTCTAGATTCAGTCATTACGTCTACCCCGACACCGACCAGCGAATATGTCCTTGACGCTATCACTCGGGCTGCCCACGCACGCGAAATCGCCCGCACTCGCTTTCTGGCCTCTCAAGAGAACCGGCGGCGTTTGTACGATGAACGGCAGCGCGACGGGCACCTCTTACCCGGTTCATTGGTGCTGCTGTGGTAACCGAGCCGGCAAGTTGGCTTGTCGGAAAAACTTGTTTCTCGCTACACAGGTCCATATCGAATCCTTCGTGAGGTTACTCCTGTGACATCTGAAATTGCCCCTGCTGCCTCATTCCCTTCAACTGTCCCACAACCACCGATACCTTACATGTAGCACGCTTTAAGCCTTACCACTCTCCCAATAACGCTGACATCTAGATGCGCCGAGACGGCGCTTCTGTAGATGGGGATTATGTCACATGCATATTGACACTTTGTGGGATGATGCGTGTGTGTGCCTGACGAAGAGGACGAAGAGTGGTTTCCGCTTGGTGTCTGGTCTACCGGTCACGCTGCTGCTGCTGCTGGTTTGAAGTATAATTCATCCACAGATTTGTCGATATGGCGTCTCTTCCCTTCCGTAATAACAACACATACACACATGTATATATATATATAGATATATATATAGATATATATATAGATATATATATATATATATATATAAGTGTGTGTGTGTGTGTGTTCTAAAAAAAGATACAGAACAGACACGTCATCATGGAACTGAGAAAAACGTACGTTAGACCGTTCGGTTCATATTTACACGCGGAAAAACCCAGCGAAATCAAAAACAACATCCTCAGTTGAATACGCATCGTCACTGGACTTACAATGATCTTATTTACAAATTTGTCTTTCCCAAAACGCCCCACCCCACACAAGCGCACACACTACATTCTAACCTATCATTCACGCGATAATTTGCCACACCCCTCAAACAAACAGCAATTCCCATTCTGTGACACGGACAGAGGGCTTGCAAATACAGGCAGATAATCGGAGTTTAACGTCCTGAAACCACCATATAGTTATTACAGACGCCGAAGTGAAGCGCTCTAGAAATTTGGACTACCTGGGATTCTTTAACGTGTCCTAAAGTCTGGGCACACGCGCCTACAGCATTTACACCTCCATTAAAAATGCAGCCGCCGTAGCCGGGATTCAATCCAGTGGCCTGCGGGTCAGCATCTGAGTACCTGAGCCATTAGACAATCAAGGCGGGGCTTGGCTTAGCAATACATACTTGCCGATTCCTTTCAAAAAGTTACGCCAAAAGTGGTTCCCGTTCAATCTTTCATTTTTCGCCACTAGAATGCAGGTTTGGCGAAACAAAATCTCCCAAAGTTACAATTCCCCACATTCAACGCTAGGTTTCTGCCCGTCCTTATCGTACGCGATAGGCATGCTATTTGAGAGTAGCTAATTTTATACACATTACATTCGGGCACGTTTGTATCAGCCAGACTGGTCAGTGTAGAAAGAAAACAACGCCAGCGGCTAATGCAGTCAATGCCCAAGCTAGTCACAGTTTAGTAATGGACCGATGATGGTACTGATGGCTACCGTAGCACTGAGTGCACCACTTATATTGGTGGCCGAATTCCGCGGAATCAAGTAATTCTTGGTTGCCTAGTTCAGTTCTTGGTAATCAAATGCTTTGTTGGGGGCTAATCTGAACACGAAAACTTGTGTTTGTAATGGTCGTCTCATATTCTTGTATTTCGTCCTTTTGTGGCCAAACAGTTTAAGTTTCTGTCCTCTGACCTCAAGATCACGAGATGATATAATAATGTACAATGTGCAGTACATTACTAAGCGCTTTTTTCTGCAAGCGAACATTCCCTTGACTTTTGCAGGAGCGATTTTTCAAGCAACGTTGTGAGCACACCAGGCAATGTGCCAGAGGGTTGTGCTGTGTCAGCCGAAGACGAGGCCCAATTTGTCTACATTACGCTAAGCTACGAAATAAGTGCACCCTCTACCCTGTATTTGGTGTACACTACTGTCCCTGTGCTCTCGGCCATGGTAAGTAGAAAGCCTGCTGGGGTGTTTCCTCAACGACTAAAAGTACATGATTGCTTTACTCGTAATTGAAACCGGTTATAATCACAACTTAGTGAATATATATTTGACTGCGCTGCTTACGTTCAGTGTGTCAAATGATGTTTATAACACGTACTTCCTTCAGCTACAACCACTGACACTCAATCCTCCAAATTTTTTTAAATGTGAAACATTTCTTAGCTAATAAAGGTACGCTCACTATTTATATTTATCTTGGGCGTTCTCGTGGTCCTTGTCTTACGTTTCGGCCTACTGAAATTGGCACAGGAGGACTTGAGGTAATTGTGAACTAGATTCACAAGTCGTGTCGTGAGTACCACAACTTTCCTTTCACCAAAATCGTGAAACACTTCACACCGGTGTCTGCTGGCATATGCCCTCACACTACGGACGAAGGCATTCCCTATACGAATCTCAAATTCGGAGAGCCTAAACCGAAATCGTGAACTAGGGTCATGTTGCGGAAAAGTTGCAGCAGGCACTGGTGATTCTTCAAAATACCATAAAGTCAATTTGTGTAAATCGCACCTGAGGCAGGAGTTGGACCCACGAATTCTGCTTGGCAGTAAAGTAATATACAAGCAAGTCATGGCCACACTCTAAACCACTTAGAAAAAACACCCTGAAATACTCACTGATGTCATAATAGAAAACAAAGTTGTTGTTTTCTTCAATGAGGGAGTAAGAAAACCGCGGAACGGTTCTCTACTCAGAAACTCCAAAGGCTAGCAGTGCGACGGTCTGCAAATACAGAATGATTACCTAGAACACCTCAGGTGCACCTTCGCGCAGTATGCCTTCCGCTGCTCTGAGCTGCGTAGGTATAACAATGCGGCAGTGAAGTGTCTTAAGACGTGTATGCTAGTAATTAGGGTGCCACATCCTGGGCATTGGGTAGTATAACGTGTACGATACAGTACATGCATGAGTTTCATGCCTGCTGTTGCCGAAGGGAAATCGCCTTCTCACGGCTGACTCATTCGGCTGAAACGCCGTCTAACGCTGAGCAATGTCAGTAGTGGGAAATCATGCACTAAGTAAACAAGATCCTCCCTGACCAAAGCTTTTTTCCATCTGCCATACCATTGAGAGAAAATAAAATAGTGCACAACCAAGAAAAACACACAATAGCTTGCTAGATGGAAGTTCGCTGAACAAATAAATGACCGCACCAACGTCGCCCGTTTCACTCCGACGAGTGGAAGCAAAAATTACGTTGGGTGCCAACTGTGCGTATGGGGATTGCTCCACCACGTCCGTAGTTAAAGCATGGACAATACAGGCTTGAAGTAAAAATGGCCAGTACACGCAGCGTACGGTAGGAATGGCTCAGGAACACAGAGAAAGGAAAAAGTGAAAAACTAAGGAGAGGCCCAGACGACATACTAAAGAAGCCGCCGTATAAAGAGTTTATATCTTAATCCTTTAGGCCCTGGATTTTTTTCATAACACCTACAATTTTTTCAACGGAATATTCCGCTTTTTTACACGATAAGCAAGTGTTATTCATTGAAAAAATGTGCGTGGAACGCCTAATGTAAAGTTTGGAACCATGTCCTCAAATGAGGACATCACGGCCCGATGTATGCAGAGGAGGCAGAATCGATTCTTAAGGAAACGGTTTATTTTCATCGGAAACACCAGTGAAATTAGTCGACGGCTTCTCAAAAACTTCTCTGCACCACAATGTTTCTTTACACGCCTGTTTCTCATACAACTCATCTGACGCTTCCCGCGTTTCTTGGACGATGTCATCGTTCCCAGCCTCTTGTTTGTTGTTTGTTTCCCTGGGCTTATGGCTAACAACCACTCAGGGGGATTTGCCAAGAAAGCGTAGTGCATTTTTTCGGTGAGCATTATAACTATGTGTAAAAATGGGTTTGTGTTTCAATATGACTAATGTAAGTAAAACCACATAAAAATAGATCGAACAAAAAAAAAGAAAAGTTATTTAAGAAATTTTGAGAATCTGGTGTGGTGATCACCACTCAGCTGCGTTTACTTCATCTCACCATTTATATTTTTTTTTAGTTTTTCTATATACTAAATATAATTATTCAAAAATGAAGTCATCGTGTTTCTTATCTTCATAATCCCCGACGTCTGATAGGTTGGTATTGTCCAACTGAGCGAAAATTTGATCCGCGTATTCAAGCGGCACTAATCGGAGCCTACGGGCTCTCGTCGCCGAGTAGAAAAACTTAGGTGTCATTCCAGCACCTGAAAAATGGACAAAAAAAGCTGTACGGCCACGAGACGCCCCACCATCACCAGCGAAACGTGGCAACCACTGAACCCTCATGTACTCAAAAGAAGACAGATGCTCTTAGGCCCGCGATTGCTAAAATACAAATTTCCTGAGAATGTCTGCAGCAATCATATATTCTAAATAGAGTTAAAAACATTCTGTTAAATTTTTATTGTGACATCAACAGCGGCTTACGTGCAAAAAAATATCATAATGCGCACTTTATTGGCCCAGCGTCTACTTCATCGTCTTCAATCTTTTTTTGTTCGTCGCTGCTGCTCTGATGAACGTGACAATGCGAAAACTGATGTCAATGCCATTGGGGATGCATTGCGGGTGATACAACTTAGATTTCAGTGACTCTATTTTTTAATGGCATCAGAAACACCTTTTTTCGTCCTGTCCTCGCTTGAGGACGCCAGGGCCGAAAGTGTTAAACACCCGTACCGCCCCTTAGCGGAGAAGCAGTGCAACACTTCGCAACCTACGCCACTCGGAGGCCTTAGAAGCGGCGCCGGCGGCCAATCAATATGTGAACGCTGCTCCTTTTGCGTGTTTTTTAAGGAAAGCTGTGTGATTTCCTGTAGTTACAATTGTGCGATTTCCAGCAAGTACCTGATGTCGCTGGTAACGTACGTTCGCTCCACTGCTGATCAGTAAATCATGATATTTGCATGCGGAGCTTTCGGCTGTACGCTTCGCAAAGTTCTTTCTCATTGTGTCAACTGAAAACACACGCATTTCATTTTTGGTGTAGCCGGCATCGCATTGCTTTTTTCAAAAGTTTTGTCGTTTATACGAAGCACAATGAATTTTTCGTGTTATTGAACTAAGTTTTTAAGTATTGTGCGGTGTGCGCTCGCTGCGTGTTTGGTACGCACTGAAATTACGCACTTAACGGGCACGACTGCATATACATTGCAGTGGTGTCCTCTTTTTGACGTCACGTTACGTCATGCACTATATTCGCGTTGCACAGAATAGCTACAAAGCAAGCTCTTAAAACTGTGCATTGCCATACTGACACCATACGACCTAAGAACAGCCAATCGGCCCATAGAATGGGATGTATAGCGTCGGGAAAAAGGAAAAAGTCACTGCCTGGTGGGTTCGAATACGATGATGCAAGGAATGAATGATTTTGACTACGGAACGTACGTGCTGGTGCTGCCTGTGCTGCTGCACAAGAACACTCCACAAACTATTTCAGTACACCACGCTACGGCCTGCCAAGCACGAACAGTCTGGAAAACGTGTGCTCACGACATTTTACTGCATGCAAATCATGTAATTGGCTTGAGGTTTACGCCTTGACCATAAATTCGCGCATAAGCGAACGAGTACGAAGCACGCCGCGGAGCGTCTGCTGTTTTGTTTGCCCCATACTTGTTTGTTGGCCCAATGAATTTGACGTCACTTCCTCCACGCTTCTCGCGGTGCATTGGGATATGATAGGGCCTCTCCTTAGTTTTTTTTCCTCCACGCTCAAGAACCCGCGAAAGCGACGCGGCGACGATAATTTCTGGGCCACAGCAATCGGCCAGCGCGGGTTGCATCATTGGTCACTCCTGGCACCGAAGGCAGTGCACCACTGCCCCTATTACCAAGATATTGTTATAGCTCATGTCGCAGAAATCCCGCCGTCAGAGTGGGCCTGGTTGGTTGTGGACGAAAAATCGTCTGTGTGTCTGCAACCGAAAAGTTAGGTTACCGAGGTCACCGCTAGAGGCCGCTGCTTGTCGACGCGTGCGTGCGCGGTAACACTGAAAAAACAGCGCACTTGAAGCACGAAAAGTGCTCAAGGCTGATTGGTTCATTTGTGGTGTTTAACGTCCCAAAACCACCATTTGATCATGAGAAACGCCGTGTTGAAGGGCTCTGGAAATTTCCACCACCTGGGGTTTTTTAACGTGAACTGAAATCTGAACACAAGGGCCTAGATCATATCCGCCTCCATTGGAAACGCAGCTGTCGCAGCCGGGATTCGATCCCGCGACTTGCGGGTCAGCAGCCAAGTACCTTAACCACTATACCACCGCGGATAGCTGAGCGATGGGACAAAGTGCTCAAGGTCATGAGGCGCGGTAGTGTCCTTGGCCCTGCTGGGGGACGACGACGAAGTTACTTAGTGATAGAACGCGTCTATTACTACTGACTGTTTTTCGTTATGTTTTCCACAATTCCTGGGACGCTCTCCACGTCCCGCCTTGTGGCAATGGCAGCGGTGACTTCTACAGGCCCACGTGGTCAAATGTCGGCGCCCTCAAGCTCTTCTGTGGGTCAAGGCTCATGGTCTATCACCAGCGACGGCTCAAGAGATGCTCCTGCTCTCGTGCCCATGGACGAAGAACCAACTGCTGGCCCGTCTGGCTACAGCTCAACATTCGTAAGCTCCGCAAGGAAACAAGGCTCTTGGTGTAGCTCCAGTGAAGACACAGACATCTACTCAGTCAACGGCGACGACTCATCAGATGGCAGCTTCGTGTCTGTAATGAGCCGTAAGGCCAAAAAGAGGCTCATCAAGACGTCATCACCAGCAAGCATGTCAACCGTCAAGGCAAGGAATGAACGCTGGCCGCATACCATTCTCTTCATACCTGTGGATCCTTCCATCAGCCTTCGCAAACTGAACAGGCAAGCTATTTCCTCTGTTCTTGAGGGAGTAGCACAGCATGAAATCAAAGAGGTCCGGCTGAACACACGTAAAAACGTTTTAGCTGTTGACACAACACATGCAGACACACTGGAGAAGCTTCGATTGATGACAGAGCGAGGAGATGTCAAAGTACGAGCGATCGTACCAATGGCTGAGAACTGCACAGCAGATGTCATTTACGACATTGACTTGGCAATCCCAAACACGGATCTACCCATTCTTATAAAACCGGCGTACGAAGGAGTGGTCATTAGGCATATAAGCCGCCTCGGAAACAGCCGCTGCGTTAAGATGGTTTTTAAGGGCGACTCATTCCCTACGCACAGCAAGGTGGGACATTTCCGGCATGCGGTACGGCATTTTGTCCCAAAGCCGCTTCAGTGACACAAGTGTTTGAAGATCGGCCATATCAAGGGCGTCTGTGCGAACTCTAACGTATGCACCCGGTGCGCGGAGGCGCACACGGTAGACACCTGTTGTGCAACAACTTTTGGTGTGGCAATTGTCGAGGTACGCATGAAGCCACGTCTAAGGAATGCCCAAGGCTCCAGAAAAAAAATGGGTATCCTGAAAGAAATGGTCAGGGATAACTCCACTCATAGAGAAGCTTCACAGAAAATTGGCGTCGACGTCGCCACCGACGGAAGCGCTGCAGTCATGGTGATATTCATGCACCACTTTGATCTACACCACCATCAACATCCAGTAGAAAGCGAAAAGTACAAGAATACCTCCACCGGCGAAGCCTCCCTTCCCTGAAGACTGGCCGGTGCTTGCGAACGCACGGCCTTCCGAGTAGCCTTCCCGCTCTCTGCTCTCAGTGCAAGCCAATGCTGCTGATGACGAGGCTCAAACAGCAGATCGTCAAATTGTTCTTATGCTGCAATCCATTGTGAGTGTCATCAGAAGTCTTCTGACAAGCATCGATACGCCAACTGCTAGGAGTGGCCTACAGGTGCTGGACGCGTTAAGCCAGGTCCTTGCAAGCCTCCAGTAAAGCCAAGGCTGACAATCACAAGTCATTCCGACAAGAGGTCAGAGAAGCGTAAATTTTTCAGTCGAACGCAAGAGGTCTGAGATCTCGCATATCTCATTTTCGCCAGTTCGTTCATCTGTACCGATTTCTCACACGATTATATGTGAACCGAAATTATCGCACCCAATCAGACTATGCGGCTACATGTATTTTTTTCCTCAAGAGACATCGAAAGTCGCAAGGTTGTTGTTTTTATTCGCCGGGAGCTTACTTACGTGGTCCAGCCAGTGCAACCTCACGACGGCAATCAGTATTTGTGCTTGTCTGTTAAAAAAGGAAAGGTGACATTCACACTTATAGTTGTGTATATATCCCCATCAAGTAAATTTGACGCCAACAAACTAGATGGCATAATAAGGGCACATCTGGGTCCGTGGGTTATCACCGGGGATTTCAATGCGCATCATCCCATCTGGGGAAGCTCAAGGCTTAATTCAACGGGACGACGTCTAGCATTATTGGTTTACAGCCATGGTCTGGTCCTAGTGAATGACGCCAGTCCTACGTTTTTGCGAGGCACTACTTATAGCAGCTGCCTTGATTTGTACTTCGTTTCACGCCGATTTGCTACAGGGGTAAAGTGGTTTTTGGACATTGACACACACGGAAGCGACCACATCCCTACTTACCCGAAGAATAAAGGTATTTCGAACACGTACTCCTCTACCACAACACAAAGAGTAGATTGGAGTGTGTTCAAAACTCAACTTGAGGATGCTTGTGAAGAAGGCCTGTCCAATGGTCTTCAGCAAGCTATTAAGGAAACTGCACATGCGGCTATGTGCACAATAATATGCTCTTCGAAGTATTCGGAAGTTGACCTCAATCTGAAGCGACTTCGTGCGATCCACCGTCGTACCGAAAGACGATACCGACGCACCGATTCCACAGACGATCTACCAACAGCCCGGCGCATCCAAAAGAAGATACAACGGCGCCTCGACAAATTAGACATCCAATGATGGAGGAAAATTTGTGCGTCGCTAGATCCTCATAAACCACTGTCTCAGATATGGAAAATTGTGCGAGGTCTACGTTCAGTTCCAGAGCAGCGCTTTCCCTTCAAAGCCCTTGCACTTATTCATCGCCGGCACGAAATTGAGGTAGCAGAAGATTTCTGCGATATGACCGTGGGCCAGACAACGAACCAAGCCTACATACAGTGAATCATATCCCTCACTAACAGGACCCGCGCGTGGATCTACCGTTTACATCACAGGAGCTCGATGCAGTGCTCGTCTTATGTAATAAGTCGTCATCGACTGGCCCGGATGAAATTTCATAGAGAATGCTGTGCAACCTCGGTAAACGGGCACGAGAAGCCCTCCTTAACATCTTCAACAATTCCTGGCAAGCTGGCGTTGTTGCGCAAAATTGGAAGATTAGCCGCTTGGTACCTATTCTTAAGCCTGGCAAATCTCCCCTGGACATTGCCTCTTACCGACTGATCGCACTTTCAAGTCGCGTAGGAAAGGTAATGGAGAGAATGATCTTGGCTAGGCTTGAATGGTACCTGGAATACTATGAGATATATTCGAACGCCATGGCTGGTTTTTCGCCGTCACCGATGTTCGATCGACAATGTTATAGATCTCGTCACATATGTCCAGCAACAAAAGGAATGTAAACGACTATCTGCTGCCATGTTCCTAGACGAAAAAGGAGCGTACGACAACATTTTACGTGACGCCATCCTCGAAGCCATTGAGTCAGTGGGCCTAGGCGGGCAACTGTATTGTTGAACACGCAGTTATTTACAAGAATGCACCTTATTTGTGAACACTGCAGATGGTCCAACTTCCCAACACCCAACGCATCGTGGAGTTCCGCAAGGTGCCGTCTTGAGTCCAACCCTCTTCAACCTTGTTCTCATTGGTCTTGTAGAACGACTACCAGGTGTGGTCAGGTTATCCACGTATGCTGTCGACATCTGCGTCTGGGCATCTGGTGTAACAAAACCTCAGGTACGCGCAAGACTTCAGAAAGCTGTGACGTTGGTATCAGTGTACCTCAAGGACCAGGGTCTGAAAATCGTGACAGCAAAATGCGCACTGATTGCTTTTATTCGAAAGCCAATGAGACCATATGCTATATCTATCGACGGCGAAGTCATACCCTATGTTAGGACGCACAGATTTCTAGGCGTATTCATTGATAGAGACCTCTGCTGGGGCCCACCTGTGGCCCACTTGAAGAAGAGGCTGACAGAAATTGCTAACTTATTCAAGTATCTTGGAGGGAAAACCTGGGGAACTTCAGTACATGCAATGATGCAATTGTACAAGACGCTTCTCCTTGACTATTTGAGCTACAGTTTGCCTGTGTTGACCAATACCTGTAGAACCAGCTATCCGACTCTCGGAAGTATCCAGGCTATGGCTCTGCGAGTTTTTCTGGGGCTACGGCGATGTTCATCAAGAGCTGAGACAATCGAGATCGCTAATGGCCACCCGCTCAAGACGCATATCATAATGGAAGCGCTCAGAGCACACGTGAGGCATCTTACTCGCGCCCTTGCCCATCATCTAGCTTCACTGCCAGAAGCCCGACTTCGTGCCTCATTTTGCCAGAAAGTTTTTTCATATCGCACACGCATTCCTACGGGATATACAACGCCATCCAGAATTTCAACTCCCCCATGGGGTATGACCAATGCACATGTTGAACTCACGGTTCCAGGCTTAGGGTAAAAAGCCCGGCTCTCGTCTCCAGCGCTAAAGCAGCTTTCTCTTCTCTTGTTATATGAGTAGTACAGTGAGCACACTCATCTATATTGTCACGTGATCACAGAACGACCACAATGTCTGTTCACAGGAGCAGCACTGGACGTCGAGCCGAACCGAACGTTAGAGCACGAGCACACACCAACCGTCCTCTTCTTCTTTCACACCATGGCACATACTCGCATTGGCATGGCTAAACCTCGTTCCATGCCTGTGGCATTACCCCCCCTTCGAAAAAAAAGTACCACCCCGATGACCATTGCCGATTAAAAGTTAAAGTAGTCGCGTACACGCACAAAGACGCGTGAAGAAGCAGTGTCAGGTGGCTCGGGGGTAGTGTGGCTTCATCCGTGACACATGAACAATGTCGGGCTGTTTGGAACATCGAGATCGCTGAGCTGTGTCTTCAAGCAGAATTTCGTAGTTGACATCTGTGAGGCGCCGTAGTACTCTATAGGGACCGAAGTAGTGGTGAAGTAACTTTTCCGAGTGGCCCCTTTTGCGAACGGGGATCCACAGCCAGACCAGATCACCGGGTTGGTAAATGACATGGCGATGACGGAAGTTGTACCTCTGCGAGTCGATTCGTTGTTGTTTTCGGATCCGCTTGAGTGCAAGCTGGCGGGCCGCGTCGGCGAGCCGGAGAAAGTCGTTCGCATCAGTAGTAATATCGGTCGTGTCAGGCAACAGCATATCATCAAGCATCGTAATTGCTTCTCGGCCGTGAAGCAACCGGAATGGAGTGAAACCCGTAGTCTCTTGAACCGCAGTGTTGTAAGCGAACGTTACGTATGGCAAAATTGCATCCCAGTTCTTGTGATTACGGTCGACGTACATAGATAGCATGTCAGCGAGCGTCTTGTTTAATCTCTCCGTCAGACCGTTGGTTTGTGGATGGTATGCGGTTGTTTTGCGATGAGCTGTTCCACTAAGTCTCGTGACGTCTTGCATCAATTGGGCTGTAAAGATGGAGGCGGAAATGTTGTAGGCCCGTGTGCTCAGATTTGGGTGCACGTTAAAGAACCCCAGGTGGTCTAAATTTCCGGAGCCCTCCACTACGGCGTCTCTCATAATCATATAGTGGTTTTGGGACGTTAAACCCCACATATCAATCAAGGCTGTTCCACGGTCAGTGATAAGAACTGTTGGCGCTCCATGGCGGAGGACGATGTTGTTGATAAAAAAATACGCAATCTCATTAGCGGTGCCTCGTTGTAGGGCTTTCGTTTCGCAGTACCTCGTTAAATAGTCAGTAGCGACTACGATCCAGCGGTTGCCATCATGTGACTTCGGGAAGGGCCCAAGCAAGTCCATGCCGATTCGTTCAAACGGTTGTGACGGGGGGTGCAACAGGCTGTAATAAACCAGCAGGGCGCACAGGTGGGGCTTTACGGCGCTGGCAATGATTGCATGTTTTAACGTAATGCTTGACATCCTGGGTGAGCTTTGGCCAGTAGTAGCGAGTCCGAATCCGGGCAAGGGTGCGTGCGAATCCTAGGTGGCCGGAGGAAGGCTCGTCGTGGCAGGCAGATAAAATGTCAGCACGTAGCCCTGGTGGAACGACGAGGAGGTACTCAGTCGCATAAGGTTCGAAGTTCTTTTTGTAGACAATGTCGTTGCGGAGACAAAATGACCCTGAACGTGCAAATGCCGATGGTCGACTCGAGCTGTGACCTTGAAGGTATTTAATAAGTTGTTGGATCTCTGAATCATTCCACTGTTGTTGGGCCAAGTCAGGATTCACTGACTGCACAAAGAAAATGGCCATCGGTATCATCGTCCCTGATGTCGTCGCGAGGGGTGCGCGCGAAAGGCAATCAGCATCAGTGTGCCTGCGGCCCGACTTGTAGACGACTGTAAGCTCAAATTCTTGAAGGCGTAAGCTCCACCTCGCGAGGCGCCCTGAAGGGTCCTTGAGATTGGCCAGCCAACAGAGGGCATGATGGTCCGTAACTACTCTGAATGAACGGCCATACAGATATAGGTCGGAACTTTGTTATCGCCCAAATAACAGCAAGACATTCCTTCTCCGTGGTCGAGTAGTTAGTTTCCGCAGATGACAAAATGCGGCTAGCATAAGCGATGGGACGTTCAGCGCCGTCTTGCCACTGGACGAGTACTGCACCAAGACCGATGTTGCTTGCGTCAGTGTGAAGTTCGGTGGTGGCATCTTCATCAAAGTGCCCTAGTAAGGGTTCACTCTGAAGGCACTGCTGAAGCTGGGAAAAAGCGGCTCTCTGCTCTGGACCCCACACAAAAGGAGTATCCTCCTTCGTTATACGGGTAAGGGGTTCAGCGATGTTGGCCAAGCTCTGGACAAAGCGCCTGTAGTAGGCGCAGAGACCCAAAAACCGGCGCAAATCCCGTTTGTTCGAAGGTGGAAGGAAATGCAGCAACAGCCATGGTCTTTTCTGGGTCTGGTCTAATGCCATCGTGACTGATAAGGTGGCCGAGGAACTTTAGTTCTTCTTAGCCGAAATGACACTTCTCCTGGTTTTAGAGATAGGCCTGCGGATCGAATAGCGACGAAGACGGACTGAAGTCGTTGTAAATGTTGCTCAAATGTTTTGGAAAAAACAACGACGTCGTCTAAATACACGAGGCAGGATTCCCACTTCAGACCGGACAGGACGGTGTCCAGTCAACCTTTGGAACGTTGCCGGTGCAGTAGCACAATCCAAATGGTAACACTTTGAATTCGTAGAGGCCATCGGGAGTTATGAATGCTGTTTTTTCCCTGTCCCGTTCATCGACCTCGATCTGCCAGTAGCCGCTGCGTAAATCCATTGAGGAAAATATCGGGCGTGTCGAAGTCGATCTAGTGAATCATCTATGCGTGGGAGAGGGTAGACGTCTCTCTTCGTCACTTTGTTGAGCTTCCGGTAATCGACGCAAAATCGAAGAGTGCCGTCTTTCTTTTTAACAAGTACGACGGGTGACGCCCATGGACTGTTCGAGGGTTGGATGACGTCGTCATCGAGCATCTGTTTCACTTGAAAACGTATTGCCTCTTGTTCTTTTTGCGACACGCGGTACGCGTGCTGTCGTACAGGCCGTTCGGTAGGGTCCGTTATAATTCGGTGCTTCACGGTTGGGGTCTGCTTGATTTTGGCGGTGGACGCAAAGCAATCACTATACGTACGTAAAATCATGCGTATCTGCTGTTGCTGCGCACAGGATAGCTGGCAATTCACGTCAACCGTACTGGTTATATCAGAGTTACCTTCGGCAGCAGTGGCAATCGGAGCGATAGTGGAACATTCTGCGTCATCGATGGCTTCAAAGTTCGCGATTGCTGTTCGCTTTGCTAAGTGTTGGTACTGGCCGCCGAAATTCGTGATCAGAAGCTGAGTCCGCCGATGTTTCAGTTTGACGATAGCACGCGCGACACAAATCTGCCGAGCCAAGAGCACCGAGAGGTTAGTTTCCGCGATGCCACTACTCTTGTTGTCACAGTCGCTCTCCACCGTTACCAACATACTGGCTCGCGGCGGCAGTGCGATGGTGTCGTCAGCAATTCGAAGTGTTTTGGTCGGCGCAACTGCATCCTTTCGTAGGGCTGTATGGTCGTTAGATAACGTTATGAGCAGATCGCGAAGGTTAATAATGGCTCCATGCTCGCGGAGAAAATCCATTCCGAGAATCAGGATTTGGGAGCATTCGCGCAATACAACGAAGGAAACAATGTACGTCGACTCACGAATTCGGAGGCGGGCAGTGCACATTCCTAGCGGTGTCAATAGGTGACCTCCCGCAGTCCGGAGGTTGGTTCCATGTCCCCAAGGTGTCGTTACTTTTCTTAGCTGTGCAGCGAGGTCAGCGCTTATAACAGAATAATCGGCACCCGTATCTACCAGAGCGGTCAGCGGGTGGTTGTCGAGAAGAACAGAGATACGAGCAGAGACCTGTTTGTCGTCGATGGCACACGTGGGTGAAAGAATGTCGTCGGATGTCGGCAGGCAAATCGGGGGAGGGCTCTTGTAACGGTCGATCAACAGCGGCCTCACCCCCAGAGGTCGCTGTTCTTAGTTTCCCCGGCGCGGGCTTGTGGATCTAGGTGATCTTCCTGCAAGGACGTCCGCAAAGGTTGATTGTTGGCCAGGTGACGTGGAACGCCGTGGAGATGGTGAGCGGGATTGGCGACGCGGAAGGTTTGAGGATCGTTGGCTTGCCAAGTATTCGGCGATAGCACGGGGCCGCTCACCATTTCTGGGTCGACGAGCATCCGGACGAAAGCCGGGAAGACCCATGTGCCTGTAGGCGCACTCACGGTAGATGTGACCTGGTTCACCACAGTGATAACAAAGAGGCCGGTTGTCGGGAGCACGCCATACACTGGATTTCCGTGTAAGGGGTGTGTTGCCGTACTGCGGTGGTCCCGAGTAGAACGACGGTGCCGTCTGCAGGGTGGACGGACGGGACGGATACCCAACAGCCGGTGCAGGAGTACGCAGTGCTTCCGCGTACGTTAATAGCGGAGCTTCGGCTGGACGTGGGGCCGTCATGGGTTGGACTTCGGCTGCACGCAGAGTCGTCATGGGGTCTACCAGTTGCCGGACCTCTTCGCGAACGACATCCGTTAAAGCAGCAACATGGGGCGGAGAAGACACCACGTGCAGCTTTTGCAGCTCCTCGCGCACAATACTGCGCACGAGCTCCGTCAGGTCTTTTACAGTCGTGACGTCAGGTGTTTGTAGGGCCGACGACACTGACGAAAGACTGCCAGGACGTTCATACTGGTACGAACGCTGCCTTAGCATTCTCTCCATTGTCGTGGCTTCGCGAAGGAAATCCTCTACAGTGCCGGGAGGGTTCCGCACTAGTCCCGCGAACAGCTGCTCCTTCACTCCACGCATTAGGAGGCGCACCTTCTTTTCTTCCGTCATTGAAGAGTCGGCTCGCCTGAACAGCCGCGTCATGTCCTCAACGAACATGGCAACACTCTCGTTCGGACGCTGGTTTCGGGAATTGAGGAGCCGTTCCGCTTGCTCCTTTCGGTCAGAGCTTCGGAAAGTATTTCGCAACTGGTTGCAAAACTCTGGCCAGGTTGTCATAGTGGCTTCATGGTTTTCGAACCAAGTGCGCGCAGAGTCCTCGAGATAAAAGTAGACGTACCGAAGCTTTCGCTGCTCGTTCCACTCGTTGACGCTGCCGCAACGGTTGTAGTCGTCGAGCCAGTCGTCGACGTCCTCATAAGGGTCACCGTGGAACGGCTTCGGAGTACGCGGGACGTTGAAGAACCATGGAGGAGGCAGCGTTGATGTTTCTTGGGTTTGCGTTCCCGCACTAGCCATAGTACTGCCGAGTTGAGGAAATGGTCCGAATTCAGGAGGTAGGCCTAGTTGTCGCCTGCTACGCCGTAGGTCAGCTGGTTCTTCCAAGTCGCGGCTAGTGTCGGGACCTTGCTGCTGATTGCAGTGCATACAACACCTACCCCGCACCTCCACCAGAAAATGTCACGTGATCACAGAACGACCACAATGTCTGTTCACAGGAGCAGCACTGGACGTCGAAGCCGAACCGAACGTTAGAGCACGAGCACACACCAACCGTCCTCTTCTTCTTTCACACCATAGCACATACTCGCATTGGCATGGCTAAACCTCGTTCCATGCCTGTGGCAATATACTGACGCTTCAACTAAAGTGGATGGGTCCGCAGGGTCGGTGATCTTTCCTGCAACAGCGACAACTGTGAAGCTTCGGTTATCCTACCAGACATCATCGACAGCTGCGGAACTTGCTGCTCTACGTAGCGCAATCAAAGTCAATTAACACTAAGAAGCCAAAAAATGGAGCGTGTTCATGGACTCTAAAGTAGCACTACAGTGTTTGATATTGGCCTTACGCCGGGGACCTCATGAACAACTAGTGCTGGAAATTATAGAGCTGCTTCACCAGGTCTTCGACGAAGGACACAGAATCACGTTTCAGTGGCTTCCAAGTCACTGCGGCATATTGGGCAACGAACATGCCAATGCAGCTACTCGATAGCACACGAAGATGGTGAAGAAGAATCTATGCCATTTTCAAGGTCTGATGCTGCAATGACAATCCAAAAATCCGCTAATGCAGAATTAAAACCCCTGTAGAACGCCGAGTGCTTACGGCACACGCGACTGCATAGACTGGATACGTCTCATCGAATCCGGCCTCCGTTTGGACTCTCTCGACTCCAGACAACGGTGCTTTGGCGACTATGGCTTGGCGTCGCCTTCACCAAAGCTTTCGCCTTCCGTATCGCCATGGAAGACAGTGCTGCTTGCGGTCATTGCGGCAGCGATGAAACAATAGAGCACGTTCTCTGTCACTGCCCTCGTTACAGCGTGTAAAGACGGCAACTAGCTGCACCGTTAGCTTGCTTTGACGACAGACCTTTGTCTGAACAATCAGTGCTGGAAAGGCGACATGATTTGTGTGCTCATAGAAAATCAGTGGTGGCTTTACTGAACTTTTTGCGTGGCAGTGGCCTCCCCCCCCGCTCTTTTTTGTTCGCGTATATTTCCCTCTTCGCTTTCTTTCCCATCTTTCTTCCCCATTCTCCCTTCCCCTAGTGCAGGGTAGCAAACTCGATTCCCCATTATCTGGTTAACCTCCCTGCCTTTCCCTCATTTTATTCTCTCTCTCTCTTGGCCCTGCTATCTTTCTCTGCTTAGCTCTCAGTTATTTCGTCGGGACGAGAGAAAAGATAATGCGTTTGCAGCATGCGACAAACCTTTGTAACCTCACCCACACTAGAGATATTCTTAGAAGTTTTTGCGGCATTGAATTCGTGAGGAAATAAGCTTTTTTAGTGAATTAATTTTATGGTTACTTGAAAGCGCGTTTCAGGGTCATTTTGACGCATTTCGTTCGATAGATGTCAGGACGAAAACGAGCCCATTCGGTGATTTGTAGGCGCCCTTCGGAGGCCTCCAAACACGTCAAAAAAGGCCCGATCAGTGCAGTCATCACCGCTAAGTATACACAGGAACTTTTAAACAGCTTTGAAAATGGACAACCATGTGAATCTAGCAGAAAACATACCAACCATTTTCAGAAGCGTTCATAAGGCAAACAGAAAACGCTAGATAATGTGCTGCAACTGTAAGGCATTGTGAAACTCTTTATGGCCTCTGAGATGGCGAGCGCTCGGCGTGTATCTTGGAGGCCGTGTGACTCTTGCTTTAGATCAAATACCTATATGTACCATTCACGCGCGCACGCTTGTACAATCTACTGTGTGCGTGTGTGTGTGCATGGGTGTGTATATATAACACAACATATTAATAAGTACGCTCTTAGCGAGTGAAGGGTGCACTATAGACCGTATTTCGCTATCGCATTTAACTCTTAAAGGCAAAGCTCAAGGGTCTCCCAATTTTTGAAACGCACAAGGTGGACGCGCAAAGCTGCAGAGCGCACGTCACGCTATCTGTGGATAGCCTCAGTGTGTGTTTCCCATGGAAAAAAATGTATTCACATGTGATTTTTTGTGCAAACGAAAGAACAAATAAGAGCTATCTTAACAATGCATAGTGAAGTTAAAAACCTAATGACCGATGGGAAGCTAAGAAGCTGGTTAATGATATACAGCCTATCGCATGTTTGAGAAGCTTATACCGTTCCCATAGGTGAATGGAATAAAATAAATATTTGAAGAAAGCCGCATCGATTGTGTATTCAGTGACAATTTCTGTATGGTTTGTACTCGACTGCTGACCCGTAGATCCCGGGATTGAATTCTGACAGCGGCGGCTGCATTTCTTTGGAGGTGGAAATGCTCCATGCCCTTGTGCTCAGCTTCGGGTGCACGTAAATAACCCAGGAGGTCGAAAGTTCTGGAGCCCTCCACTACGACGATAGTTATAGCACAAGAACAAAACCACGACACAGAGACAAGAAGGACACGAAGGACACGAGCGCTAACTTCCAAATGAGTTTATTGCGCAGAGCACGAAAATATATAGATGAGATAGTAATCATGTGACAAAATACCATATGGCACAAAGAGCAGAACATGAGTAAAAGAAAAAAAAACGAAAAAGCACAAAAAGGCAACGAAAGATCTATAAGGAACCGAAACAGAAAAGAAAAGATAATATAACTACTAGCGCGCACCGAAACCTTCGAGGAACCTTAGTTCCTTTTCGGACTAGGATACACGGAGGGCTTGCTAATGGAGGCACCTGTTCCCGTGCCATCTGCGTGGCCTTGACGATGACTCGGGTGCGCTCATCTTTGTGTTTGTACAGCGTCGCGGTGTCCTTGAAAAGGGGCACACAATTACACTCAGTGCAGTGCTGAGCAAGAAAACCATCTTTCCCGTTTCTAACATTGTTAGCGTGTTCTCTCAGCCAATCGTTCACCTTCTGGTCGTTCAGTCATAACCAGATGATTCGGAAGGTGCATCTCAGAAGGCATCGATGTGCTCTTACGGGGTAAGCCTACCAGCAACAGCCATTCCGGTGCGGAAGACGACCAAGTTTCTAAGAAACAATGAACTTTGTGTCATGCCGTCAGATAAGGCGGGTGGTTTCGCCGTTCTTCCTAATTGCTTCTACCTAGAAAATCCGGTCACAGCTATCGGCTCTGTTTTCAAATGTTGTACCGACATTCGTCTAGATAGAGTAAAAATGCAAGCCAAGGAAATGTGTCGTAGACTAGATTTGAAACAGTTAGCACGGCATAGTAGCAAAGGTGGCAAAAACGGGCGCAGTATGTTTTTTTCTGCCAAAACACATAATGTTGACATGCCCTTCCGTGTCATTGTGACAGAAAGTGGTACGTGGCAAAAGCAACTTGGCTTGTTTATTAAGACCCATCTGAAGTGTCTAAAGATTGATGAACCATTTTGATCAAAGACTCGCAGGCTCTGATAGAATTTTTTCAAATAGTCAAATCATTTTAAACTTTTCGGTTTTTTAATTGACATAAAGGACCTATACTACTTTCTGCCTCACGATGAGGTATTAGAATGTCTAAGGGATAACATAGAGAAATCTTCGGGGAATTGGAACTTCCCATTATAAACTGGTATCAGTGCGCGAGATTTTCTTGACCTGGTTTTGCTGTACCTTACCTCTACTTTCGTTGAATAAAATGGTTTGCATTTATCTGCAGGAAAAAGAGTGTTCTCCAACGGCTCATGCATAGCACCTACACTCAGTGATCCTCTATTGGCGAAAATGGGCAAGAAACTACAGAAAATTTAGAAGGCCTGCATGTCGTCAAAGTATTCAGATACGTGGATGATTTTTGGTTCTTATAAATTGTAAATCTTCCATGTTCCACTCAATTGCGACTCAAACGATAGGTGTGTTCGACGATTGTTCAAAGCTTCTTGTGTTGACACATGAAATGCCCGATAATGACAAGTTACGCTTTTTGGATTTAAGGACTGTTATTTAGCTCACAGCACATCTGTGTGTTTTTATGAACCACCTGCGCAGAAAACCTGCCCCTTCCTTTTTCTTCGCTCACAGCAAGTTATTAGGTGAGGCATAGCACGAACCTGTCTTGAGAACACAATGAATAGGTCGTGCGCCCTCAATATCTATGCGAGCTTCAAAGATCAAGCTTCCAGGCTTAGGTTTCGGGTTTTCCCGAGGCCTTTATCGCTTCCGTTGCTGAGACTATTCTGTGGACTAATAAGGCAGAGCAGAGGGCAGCGACAGAATCCGAGCAACCACGGATACAGAGCGTGAAAGGATAGCCGTGATTCCATACAAACACAAATATCACGCAGGCTCAAGAAATTCGAAAAAATGAGTTGGAGTTCTTGTCTTGTTCTCTTAACGGTTCAAATTAAAAAGCCTCACAAAATCTACAAATCCACTGAAAACGCAGTCATCAACGGATCACAGGTTCAACATAGAAACAGGTATGCGGCATGCTCCCGAGAAGTTGTATATAAAAGTCCCCTTTTATGCGGTGCTTGTTATGACCAACCGACCGGAAGGTGTCTGAACGATCGGCTGAGAGAACACGCGGACAATGTTAGAAACTGGAAAGATGGTTTTCTTGCTCAGCACTGCACTGAGTGCAATTGTGTGCCCTCTTCTCAAAGACACAGCAACGCTGTATAAAACACAAGATGAGCGCAACCGAGTAATTGACGAGGCCACGCAGATGGCACGCGAACGGGTGCCTTGCATCAGCAAGCCCTCCGTGTGCCTGTCCGAGAAGGAACTAAGGTTTCTCGAAGGATTTGGTGCACGCAAGTAGTTGATTATCTTTCCTTGTTCCTTATAGATTTGTTTTTGCCTTTTTTCTGTGCTTTTTTCGTTTGTTTCTTTCGTTTTTCATCTTACTGATGTTCTGCTTTTTGTGCTAATGGTTTTTTTTGTCACATGGTTACTGTCTCCTTTATATATTTTCGTGCTCTGCGCAATAAACTCAGTTGGAAGTTAGTGCTCGTGTCCTTCGTGTCCTTCTTGTCTCTGTGTCGTCGTTTGTTTCTCGCGCTATAATTATCGTCATGTCATACCATCTAGTCCAAGCTGCCGCACCTCCACTATGGCATCTGTCATAATTGTATGGTTGTTTCGGGACGTTAAACCCCACATTATGTCTATCTATCCTCTTTATGTTTTATACGCATTTGCATCGCTAATTGCACTATGGCAGTAGTGGGTATACAAAGATAATAAAGAATATAAATAAAACAGTAGGAATAAAGCAAACAGGTAACATAACAACTTCGTGTAAGCTATAGGGCGAAAATATCAGAACATGAAAAAAAGCGCCAAAAAATATTTTTCGCAAAACTTATCATTGTATTTCACACTTATGAGTTATGAATTTTGGCTACAAACTGAAGCTGTGCCTGAAAGCACCTTCTGTAAATTGGTAATGGGCTATACAAATATTTAGTGTGTATGTGCATTTAGGTACATAAATTTT
>WOVY01006404.1:0-13391 GCA_013436015.1 Rhipicephalus annulatus | reverse complement strand
CCCGTCAGCGTAGTGTAATCGTGACTCACAGTGAGGGGCTCATCAGCTTAGTGTAATCATGACTACAGTGAGGGGCCCGTCAGCCTAGTGTAATCGGGACCACACTGAGGGGCTCCGTCAGCGTAGTGGAATTGTGACTACCGTGAGGAGGCCCTGCAGCGTAGTGCGATCTGACTACAGTGAGAGGTTCGTCAGCGTAGTGTGATAGGGACTACAGTGAGGGGCCACATCAGCGTAGTGTAATCATACTACAGTGAGGGGACCCATCAGCGTAGTGTAATAGGAACTACAGTGAGGGGCTCCGTCAGCGTAGTGTAATCATGACGACAGTGACTGGGCCCGTCAGCGTAGTGTAATAGAGACTACACTAAGGGGCTCTGTCAGCGTAGTGTAAATCGTGACTACAGTGAGTGGGCCCATCAGCATAGTGTATAGAGACTACAGTGAGGGGCTCCATCAGCGTAGTGTAATAGGGACTACAGCGAGGGGCTCTGTCAGCATAGTGTAATAAGGACTACAATGAAGGGGCCCCTTCAGGCGTAGTGTAGTCCTGACTACAGAAAGGGGCTCCAGCAGCATTGTGTAATCCTGACTATCCTGACTTCAGTGAGGGGGCCCGTCAGCGTAGTGTAATAGGAAATAAATGAGGGGGCCCATCAGCGTAGTGTAATCCTGACTACAGTGAGGGCGCCCATCAGCGTAGTGTAATCCTGACTACAGTGAGAAGACCCCATCAGCGTAGTGTAATCATGACTACAGTGAGGAGGCCCTGTCAGCGCAGTGTAAACGGGACTACAGTGAGGGGCTCTGTCGGCGTAGTGGAATCGCGACTACAGTGAGGAGCCCTGTCAGCGTAGTGTAATCGCGATCACAGTGAGGTCCCTCCGTCAGCTTAGATTAATCGTGACTACAGTGAGGGAGCCCGTCAGCGTAATTGAAATTGGGACTACAGTGAGGGGCTCCGTCTGCGTAGTGGAATCGTGACTACAGTGAGGAGGCCCCGTCCGTGTAGTGTAATCGTCATCACAGTGAGGCCCTGATCAGCTTAGTTTAATCGTGATTACAGTGAGGGGCCCGTCAGCGTAGTGTAATCGGACTACAGTGAGGGGCTCCGTTAGCGTAGTGTAATCATGACTACAGTGAGGGGGCCCATAAGCGTAGTGTAATCGTGATTACAGTGAGGGGGCCCGTCAGCGCAGTGTAAACGGGACTACAGTGAGGGGCTCCGTCAGCGTAGTGCAATCGCGACTACAGTGAGGAACCCTGTCAGCGTAGTGTAATCGTGATCACAGTGAGGGGCCTCCATCAGCTTAGTGTAATCGTGACTACAGTGAGGGAGCCCGTCAGCGTAATGAGATTGGGACTACAGTGAGGGGCTCCGTCTGCGTAGTGGAATCGTGACTACAGTGAAGAGGCCCGTCCGTGTAGTGGTAATCGTCATCACAGTGAGGCCCTCGATCAGCTAGTTTAATCGTGATTACAGTGAGGGGGCCCGTCAGCGTAGTGTAATCGGGACTACAGTGAGGGGCTTCCGTCAGCGTAGTGTAATCATGACTACAGTGAGGGGGCCCATAAGCGTAGTGTAATCGTGATTACAGTGAGGGGGCCCATCAGCGCAGTGTAAACGGGACTACAGTGAGGGGCTTCGTCAGCATAGTGCAATCGCGACTACAGTGAGGAGCCCTGTCAGCGTAGTGTAATCGTGATCACAGAGGTCCTCCATCAGCTTAGTGTTATCGTGACTACAGTGAGGGGGCCCGTCAGTGTAATGTAATTCGGGACTACAGTGAGGGGCTCCCGTCTGCGTAGTGGAATCGTGACTACAGTGTGGAGGCCTGTCCGCCTAGTGTAATCGTCATCACAGTGAGGCCCTTGTTCAGCTTACTGTAATCGTGACTACAGTGAGGGGCACGTCAGCGTAGTGCGATCGGGACTACAGTGAGGGGCTCCGTTAGCGTAGTGTAATCGTGACTACAGTGAGGGGCTCCGTCAGCGTAGTGTAATCTTGACTACAGTGAGAGGGCCCGTCAGCGTAGTGTATTCGGGACTACAGTGAGGGGCTCCGTCAGCGTAGTGGAATCGTGACTACAGTGGTGGCCCGTCAACATAGTGTAATGGTGATCACAGTGAGGCCCTCCATCAGCATAGTGTAATCGTGACTTCAGCAATGGGGCCCGTCAGCGTAGTGTAATCGGGACTACAGTGAGGGGGCCCGTCAGCATATTGTAATCGGGACTACACTGAGGGGCTCCGTCAGTGTAGTAGAATTGTGACTACAGTGAGGGAGGCCCATCAGCGCAGTGAAAACGGGACTACAGTGAGGGGTACCGTCGGCGTAGTGGAATCGCGACTACAGTGAGGAGCCCTGTCAGCGTAGTGTAATCGCGATCACAGTGAGGTCCTCCATCAGCTTAGTGTAATCGTGACTACAGTGAGGGAGCCCGGCAGCGTAATGAAATTGGGACTACAGTGAGGGGCTCCATCTGCGTAGTGGAATCGTGACTACAGTGAGGAGGCCCGTCTGTGTAGTGTAATCGTCATCACAGTTAGGCCCTCGATCAGCTTAGTGTAATCGTGACTACAGTAAGGGGCCCGTCAGCGTAGTGTAATCGGGACTACAGTGAGGGGCTCCGTCAGCGTAGTGTAATCGTGAGCTACAGTGAGGGGGGCCCATAAGCGTAGTGTAATCGTGATTACAGTGAGGGGGCCCGTCAGCACAGGTGTAAACGGGACTACAGTGAGGGGCTCCGTCAGCGTACTGCAATCGCGACTACAGTGAGGAGCCCTGTCAGCGTAGTGTAATCGTGATCACAGAGAGGTTCTCCATCAGCTTAGTGTAATCGTGACTACAGTGAGGGGGCCCGTCAGCATAATGTAATCGGGACTACAGTGAGTGGCTCTGTCTGCATAGTGGAATCGTGACTAGAGTGTGGAGGCCTGTCCGCGTAGTGTAATCGTCATCACAGTGAGGCCCTCGTTCACCTTAGTGTAATCGTGACTACAGTGAGGGGGCACGTCAGCGTAGTGTATTAGGGACTACACTGAGGGCTCCGTCAGCATAGTGTAACCGTGACTACAGTGAAAGGCCCAGCAGCGTAGTGTAATAGAGACTACAGTGAGGGGCTCCATCAGCGTAGTGTAATCCTGACTAGAGTGAGGGGGCCCTTCAGCTTTGTGTAATAGGGACGACAATGAAGGGGCCCATCAGCGTAGTGTAGTCCTGAGTGCAGAAAGGGGCTCCGTCAGCGTAGTGTAATCGTGACTACAGTGAATTGGCCCTTTAGCGTAGTGTAATTGTGACTACAGTGGGGGGGCGTCAGCGTAGTTTAATCGGGACTACACTGAGGGGCTCTGTCAGCATAGTGGAATCGTGATACAGTCAGCAGGCCTGTCAGCCTAGTGTAATCGTGATCACAGTAAGGCCGTCCATCAAATTAGTGTAATCGTGACTACAGTGAGGGGCCCATCAGCGTAGTGTAATCCTGACTGCAATGAGGGGGCCCATCAGCGTAGTGTAATCCTGACTGCAGTGAGGGGACCCATCAGTGTAGTGTAATCGTGACTACAGTGAGGGGGCCCGTCAGTGCAATGTAAACAGGACTACAGTGAGGGGCTCTGTCGGCGTAGTGGAATCGCGACTACAGTGAGGAGGCCATTCCGTGTAGTGTAATTGTCATCACAGTGAGGCCCTCGATCAGCTTAGCATAGTCGTGACTACAGTGAGGGGGCCCGTAAGCGTAGTGTAATCAGGACTAGAGTGAGGGGCTCTGTCAGCATAGTGTAATCGTGCCTACAGTGAGGGGGCCCTTCAGCGTAGTGTAATCGTGACTACAATAAGGGGGCCCGTCAGCGCAGTGTAAACGGGACTACAGTGAGGGGTTCCGTCAGCATAGTGCACTCGCGACTACAATGAGGAGCCCTGTCAGCGTAGTGTAATCGTGATCACAGAGAGGCCCTCCATCAGCTTAGTGTAATCGTAACTACAGTGAGAGGCAACGTCAGCGTAGTGTATTCGGGACTACAGTGAGAGGCTCCGTCAGCGTAGTTGAATCGTGACTACAGTGAGGAGGCCCGTCAGCGTAGTGTAATCGTGATCACATTGAGGCCCTCGATCAGCTTAGTGTAATCTTGACTACAGTGAGGGCGCCCGTCAGCATAGTGTAATCGGGACTGCAGTAATGGGATCCGTCAGCTTAGTGTAATTGTGACTACAGTGAGGGGGCCCATCAGCGTAGTGTAATCCGACTACAGTGAGAGGCTCGTCAGCGTAGTGTGATAGGGACTACAGTGAGGGGCCACATCAGCGTAGTGTAATCTGACTACAGTGAGGGGACCCATCAGCGTAGTGTAATAGGGACTACAGTGAGGGGCTCAGTCAGCGTAGAATAATAGGGACTACAATGAAGGGGCCCTTCAGCATAGTGTAGTCCTGACTACAGAAAGGGGCTCCGTCAGCATTGTGTAACCCTGACTATCCTGACATCAGTGAGGGGGCCCGTCAGCGTAGTGTAATAGGGAATACAATGAGGGGGCCCATCAGCGTAGTGTAATCCTGACTACAGTGAGGGGGCACGTCAGCCTAGTGTGATCAGGACTACAGTGAGGGGCTCCGTCAGCGTAGTGTAATCGTGACTACAGTGAGGGGCTCCGTCAGCGTATGTAATCTTGACTACAGTGAGGGGACCCATCAGCATAGTGTAATAGGGACTACGGTGAGGGGCTCCGTCAGCGTAGTGTAATCGTGACTACAGTGAGCGGCCCGTCAGCGTAGTGTAATAGGGACTACACTGAGGGGCTCCGTCAGCGTAGTGTAATCGTGACTACAGTGAGGGGCCCATCAGCATAGTGTAATAGAGACTACAGTGAGGGGCTCCATCAGCGTAGTGTAATCCTGACGACAGTGAGGGGGCCCTTCAGCTTAGTGTAATAGGGACTACAATGAGGGGGGCCATCAGCGTAGTGTAGTCCTGACTACAGAAAGGGGCTTCGTCAGCGTAGTGTAATCGTGACTACAGTGAGGGGGCTCGTCAGCGTAGTGTAATTCTTACTACATTGAGGGGACCCATCAGCATAGTGTGATCGTGACTACAGCAAATTCGCCCTTTAGCGTAGCGTAATCGTGACTACAGTGAGGGGCTCCGTCGGCGTAGTTCAATAGGGACTACAGTGAGGGGCTCCATCAGCGTAGTGTAACAGGGACTAAAATGAAGGGGCCCTTCAGCGTAGTGTAATAGGGTCTACAGTGAGGGGCTCCGCCAGCGTAGTGTAGTCCTGACTACAGTGAGGGGGCCTGTCAGTGTAGTGTAATAGGAACTACAGTGAGTTGCTCCGTCAGCGTAGTGTAATAGGGACTACAATGAGGGGGCCCATCAGTGTAGTGTAATCCTGACTACGATGAGGGGGGCCCGTCAGTGTAGTGTAATAGGGACTACAGTGAGGAACTCCGTCAGCGTAGTGTAATCGTGATTACAGTGACGGGTCCGTCAGCGTAGTGTATTAGGGACTACACTGAGGGGCTCCGTCAGCATAGTGTAATCGTGACTACAGTGAGGGTGCCCAGCAGCGTAGTGTAATAGAGACTACAGTGAGGGGCTCCATCAGCGTAGTGTAATCCTGACTAGAGTGAGGGAGCCCTTCAGCTTTGTGTAATAGGGACTGCAATGAGGGGGCCCATCAGCGTAGTGTAGTCCTGACTGCAGAAAGGGGCTCCAACAGCGTAGTGTAATCGTGACTACAGCGAATTGGCCCTTTAGCGTAGTGTATTCGTGACTACAGTGAGGGGCTCCGTCAGCGTAGTGTAATAGGGACTACAGTGAGGGGGCTCCGTCAGCATAGTGTAATAGGGACAACAATAAGGGGGCCCATCAGCGTAGTGTAGTCCTGACTACAGAAAGTCTTTGTCAGCGTAGTGTAATCGTGACTACAGCGAGGGGGCTCATCAGCGTTGTGTAATTCTGACTACAATGAGGGGACTCATCAGCATAGTGTAATCGTGACTACAGTGAATTGGCCCTTTAGCGTAGTGTAATTGTGACTACAGTGGGGGGGCCTCAGCGTAGTTTAATCGGGACTACAGTGAGGGGCTCCGTCAGCATAGTGGAATCGTGATACAGTCAGGAGGCCTGTCAGCATAGTGTAATCGTGATCACAGTGAGGCCCTCCATCAAATTAGTATAATCGTGACTACATTGAGGGGGCCCATCAGCGTAGTGTAATCCTGACTGCAATGAGGGGGCCCATCAGCGTAGTGTAATCCTGACTGCAGTGAGGGGACCCATCAGCGTAGTGTAATCGTAACTACAGTGAGGGGTCCCGTCAGCGCAATGTAAACGGGACTACAGTGAGGGGCTCCGTCAGCGTAGTGCGATCGCGACTACAATGAGGAGCCCTGTCAGCGTAGTGTAATCGTGATCACAGAGAGGTCCTCCATCAGCTTAGTGTAATCGTGACTACAGTGACGGGGCCCGTCAGCGTAGTGTATTCGGGACTACAGTGAGAGGCTCCGTCAGCGTAGTTGAATCGTGACTACAGTGAGAAGGTCCGTCAGCATAGTGTAATTGTGATCACAGTGAGGCCCTCGATCAGCTTAGTGTAATCTTGACTACAGTGAGGGGGCCCGTCAGCGTAGTGTAATTGGGACTACAGTGATGGGATCCGTCAGCATAGTGTAATTGTGACTACAGTGTGGGGGCCCATCAGCGTAGTGTAATCCGACTACAGTGCCAGGACCCATCAGCATAGTGTAATCGTGACTACAGTGAATTGGCTCTTTAGCGTAGTGTAATCGTGACTACAGTGAGAGGGCCCGTCAGCGTAGTGTATTCGGGACTACAGTGAGGGGCTCCGTCAGCATAGTGGAATCGTGACTACAGTGAGGAGGCCCGTCAGCGTAGTGTAGTCATGAACACAGTGAGGCCCTCCATCAGCTTAGTGTAATCATGACTACAGTGAGGGGGCCCTTCAGCCTAGTGTAATCGGGACCACACTGAGGGGCTCTGTCAGCGTAGTGGAATCGTGACTACAGTGAGGAGGCCCGTCAGCGTAGTGCAATCTTGACTACAATGAGAGGCTCGTCAGCGTAGTGTGATAGGGACTACAGTGAGGGGCCACATCAGCATAGTGTAATCATACTACAGTGAGGGGACCCATCAGCGTAGTGTAATAGGAACTACAGTGAGGGGCTCCGTCAGCGTAGTGTAATCATGACGACAGTGACTGGGCCCGTCAGCGTAGTGTAATAGAGACTACATTAAGGGGCTCTGTCAGCGTAGTGTAATCGTGACTACAGTGTGGGGGCCCATCAGCATAGTGTAATAGGGACTACAGTTAGGGGCTCCATCAGCGTAGTGTAATCCTGACTACAGCGAGGGGGCCCTTCAGGTTAGTGTATTAGGGACTACAATGAGGGGGCCCATCAGCGTAGTGTAGTCCTGACTACAGAAAGGGGCTTCGTCAGCGTGGTGTAATCGTGACTACAAAGAGGGGGCTCATCAGCGTAGTGTAATTCTGACTACATTGAGGGGACCCATCAGTATAGTGTAATCGTGACAACAGCAAATTGGCCCTTTAGCGTAGTGTAATCATGACTACAGTGAGGGGCTCCATCAGCGTAGTGTAATAGAGACTACAGCGAGGGGCTCTGTCAGCATAGTGTAATAGGGACTACAATGAAGGGGCCCTTCAGCGTAGTGTAGTCCTGACTACAGAAAGCGGCTCCGTCAGCATTGTGTAATCCTGACTATCCTGACTTCAGTGAGGGGGCCCGTCAGCGTAGTGTAATAGAAAATACAATGAGGGGGCCCATCAGCTTAGTGTAATCCTGACTACAGTGAGGGGGCCCATCAGTGTAGTGTAATCATGACTACAGTGAGGAGTCCTGTCAGCGCAGTGTAAACGGGACTACAGTGAGGGGCTCCGTCGGCGTAGTGGAATCGCGACTACAGTGAGGAGCCCTGACAGCGTAGTGTAATCGTGATCACAGTGAGGTCCTCCATCAGCTTAGTGTAATCGTGACTACAATGAGGAGCCCGTCAGCGTAATGAAATTGGGACTACAGTGAGGGGCTCCGTCTGCGTAGTGGAATCATGACTACAGTGAGGAGGCCCGTCCATGTAGTGTAATCGTCATCACAGTGAGGCCCTCCATCAAATTATTGTAATCGTGACTACAGTGAGGGGGCCCATCAGCGTAGTGTAATCCTGACTGCAATGAGGGGGCCCATCAGCGTAGTGTAATCCTGACTGCAGTGAGGGGACCCATCAGCGTAGTGTAATCGTGACTACAGTGAGGGGTCCCGTCAGCGCAATGTAAACGGGGACTACAGTGAGGGGCTCCGTCAGCGTAGTGCAATCGCGACTACAATGAGGAGCCCTGTCAGCGTAGTGTAATCGTGATCACAGAGAGGTCCTCCATCAGCTTAGTGTAATCGCGACTACAGTGAGGGGGCCCGTCAGCGTAGTGTAATATGGACTACAGTGAGGGGCTCCGTCAGCGTAGTGTAATAGGGACAACAATAAGGGGGCCCCTCAGCGTAGTGTAGTCCTGACAACAGAAAGTCTTTGTCAGCGTAGTGTAATCGTGACTACAGCGAGGGGGCTCATCAGCCTTGTGTAATTCTGACTACAATGAGGGGACTCATCAGCATAGTGTGATCGTGACTACAGTGAATCGGCCCTTTAGCGTAGTGTAATTGTGACTACAGTGGGGGGGCGTCAGCGTAGTTTAATCAGGACTACAGTGAGGGGCTCTGTCAGCATAGTGGAATCGTGATAGTCAGGAGGCCTGTCAGCGTAGTGTAATCGTGATCACAGTGAGGCCCTCCATCAAATTAGTGTAATCGTGACTACAGTGAGGGGGCCCATCAGCGTAGTGTAATCCTGACTGCAATGAGGGGACCCATCAGCATAGTGTCACGTTAAAAAGACAGGAGACGTTTTTAAGGCGTCCTCACAAAAGTCCGAAGAGCGGTCGGCTCAGCGCAGCCAAAAACAGAACAATGGCACGAGGGGAACTGCCACTTCGTCTGCCTCTTTTGCGCTGGCAGATCAAGCGCGCGGCACTGCCCCTCCTCCCTGAAGAGCATCGCCTCGATGCTAAACGAAGCGTGTATCGTAAAAAAAGACATTGTCACAGTGTGTGGTACGGTTTTAACCGCACCACGTGCACAATCTCGGGTCGTAGCTGTCGGCGTCGGGGTGGTTGGCTTCCGTCCGGAAGGACTTCGTAATTGACGTCGCTCACTTGTCGTAGCACTTTGTACGGGCCAAAATACCGACTGAGAAGCTTCTCAGAGAGACCTTTGCAGCGCACAGGGGTCCAAACTAACACCTGGTCACCTGGTTTATAATCGACTTGTCTGTGGCAGCGGTTGTAGCGCTGTGCATCGACGCCTTGTTGTTTCTTGATGTTTACGCGGGCTAGTTGACGTGCTTCCTCGGCTCGTTGCACGAAACACTCAGCATCTTCGTCGAGATCCTCGATGTTGTCAATGTCGCATGGGAGCATTGCGTCCAACATCGTCTGAACGTCCCGACCGTATAGAAGACGAAACGGAGTGAATCGTGTGGTCTCTTGCGTAGCGGTATTATACGCGAATGTTACGTAAGGCAGTATTTCATCCCACGTCTTGTGCTGTACGTCTATGTACATAGACAGCATATCAGTCATCGTTTTGTTAAGCCGCTCGGTCAGTCCATTTGTCTGAGGGTGATACGCTGTTGTCTTGCGATGCGTGGAGTAACTTAACTGAAAAACTTGTTCAAGGAGCCTTGCTGTAAACGCTGTTCCTCGGTCTGTGATGACACAGGATGGAGCACCGTGGCGTAATACAATTCTCTCGATGAAAAACTGAGCAACTTCACAAGCCGTGCTTTTAGGAAGCGCCTTAGTTTCAGCATAGCGGGTTAGATAATCTGTAGCGACGATTATCCACTTGTTGCCGGAAGATGACAAGGGAAACGGACCCAGGAGGTCCATGCCGACTTGATCGAAGGGTGTTCTGGGTGGCTCGATAGGGTGAAGTAATCCCGCAGGCTTAACAGATGGGGATTTTCGGCGCTGGCATTCGCGGCAGGCTTGAACGTACTGTTTAACGCAAGCGGCAAGTTTCGGCCAGTAGTAAGACTTTCGTACCCTAGCGATGGTTCGGGTGATGCCCAGATGGCCCGATGGAGGCTCGTTGTGGCAGGCAAATAGAATTTCCTCACGCAGCTCTGCGGGGACGACCAACAGGTAAGTTTTGTTGCTGGCGGCTGCGTTCTTCTTGTACAACACGCCCTGTCGTAAGCAGAAGGATGACAATCCGCGAGTTATATGCTGGGGCAGTGATACGTTGCGGCCCTCTAGATGTTCAATGATAGGTCGCAATTGAGCATCTGCTCGCTGCCGTAAAGCCAAGTCTGTTACGCTTACGGAGCCAAGGAAAGGGCAGTCCTCTTCGAAGCTCTGAGCGGCAGGCTCAACTGGCGCGCGTGACAACGTGTCCGCATCTTCGTGTGCACGACGGACTTGTACACGATAGTGACGTCGTACTCCTGCAGACGTAGGCTCCACCTTGCCAGTCGTCCGGAGGGGTCTCTGAGGTTCGCAAGCCAGCACAGCGAGTGATGATCCGTCACTACTCTGAATGGACGGCCGTAAAGGTAAGGTCGAAACTTAGCAATTGCCCACACGACAGCAAGGCACTCCTTCTCCGTGGTACTGTAGTTTGACTCCGGGCGTGTTAGGGTTCGGCTTGCGTAGGCGATAACCTTTTCAATTCCCTCCTGCCGTTGGACGAGTACCGCGCCCAGACCGACGTTACTGGCGTCGGTATGAATTTCTGTTTCGGCTTCCTCGTCGAAATGTCCAAGAACAGGTGGTGATGCCAGGCGAAGCCGAAGCTCTGTGAATGCTGATTCTTGTTCAGCACTCCAAACGAACGGCGTATCGTCTCTAGTGAGTCTAGTTAATGGTTCGGCAATTTTCGAAAAATTGCCTATAAAGCGCCGGTAGTACGCGCATAGACCAAGAAACCGCCGCACACTTTTCTTATCGGCAGGAGTCGGGAAGGCTGCGACAGCGGCGGTTTTCTCAGGGTCAGGACGGACGCCTTCTGCGCTTACGACATGTCCAAGGAACTTTAGTTCTTCGTAACCGAAATGGCATTTTTGCGGCTTTAACGTAAGGTTAGCCGTCCGAATCGCCTCAAGTACCTGTCGTAGTCCGCTTCAGATGTTCGGAGAAGCTGGTTGAAAACACGACCACATCATCCAAGTACACAAGGCAGCTTTGCCATTTTAAGTCAGTCAACACAGTGTCCATCATGCGTTGGAAGGTAGCTGGCGCAGAGCAGAGTCCGAACGGTAGCACCCGAAATTCGTAGAGGCCATCCGGCGTGACAAAGGCGGTTTTTCACGGTCGCGCTCATCAACCTCAATTTGCCAGTAGCCACTCTTTAAATCCAGGGAAGAAAAAATACTTCGCTCGTCGTAGTCGGTCAAGCGAGTCATCAATACGCGGCAGCGGATAAACATCTTTTTTCGTGACGTTGTTGAGCTTTCTGTAATCTACACAGAAGCGAAGCGTACCGTCCTTCTTCTTAACCAGAACGACCGGTGAGGACCAGGGACTGTTCGAAGGCGGGATAACGCCGTCGTCGATCATTTCTTTCACTTGCTGCTTGATAGCTGCGCGTTCTGTCGGCGAGACGCGGTATGGCTGTTGGTGAATAGGTCTTGCGTCGTCGTAAGTGATTATCCTGTGCTGTGTAATTGGCGTCTGACTCACTTTAGACGACTGAGCAAAGCACGCCCTGAATTCAAACAATAGCTCTCGCAAGGCCCTCTGGTTCTCTTCCGGCAGTGCACTGTTCATGTCAACATCTATTACGGTTTGTCCATCGCGGCTACTGTCTTCACAGGCAAAACACTCAATGACGTCCTCCAAGGCTTCAGCGTAGGCGACCGCAGTGCCCCGGAAAAGGTGACGATGCTCATTGGTGAAATTTGTAATCATGACCTCGGCTGTACCGTTCCGAATGTCAATGATGCCTCGTGCCACAGAAATTCCAAGCGCCAGCAGCAGGGAGACGTTGCACTCTGCCACTGTTTCACCGTCACTGGTTCCTTCGGAAGTCACCTGAATTAGGATACTTGCACGAGGTGGTATTGTGACACTGTCGTCGGAAACACGGAGGGCGGTTGTACGGCGGTTGGAGTCCCTTGACGTAGCGTTGACTGTCGAAAAGGAAATGCAGCGTCGCCGTAGGTCGATTACGGCGCCCATATTCCCGAAGAAAATCGAGGCCGAGAATTAATTCGCGGGAGCAGTTCACGTAGCACGATGGAGCTGACCAAAAACGTGCAGCCCTCGTATTTGTAGCCTGGACGTGCACAAACCAACCGGCGTTACAACATGTCCGCCAGCTGTACGTACATGCGATCCTGTCCAAGGCATTATCACTTTCTTCAAGGTACGTGCCAATTGTCCGCTAATAATCGAGTAGTCAGCACCAGTGTCTATTAAGGCAGTTAAATTGCGACCGTCGAGCATCACAGGTATGTCCATTGAAAAGTCGCTCAGCTGGGATACAGGCGCCGGCGTAGTCGAATTTCCGTTGGTCCGATGTCGCGTCGATTGGAGGGCGAGGTCTTCATCACGTCGAGAATCAGCGGCCTCGCCTCGAAAGGTCGCTGGCGTTAGTTTTCCAGGCGGGGGCTCGGAGACCGTCCTTGCGGCCTTTCGATTTCCGTTGCCTGAATAAGACGACGACCGCGGTGACGGTGAGCGCGACTGACGCCTGAGTGGGACGTTCTGCCGAGCGATAAAATCTTCAATTTCTGGTGGTCCTCTGTCCAAACCGGGGGCGGGGTGAATTGGCAGGAAAACCCTGCAGCCCAAGTCGGCGGTACTGGCAGTCTCGGTAGAGGTGACCCGCTTCACCGCAGTGGTAGCAAAGCGGTCGTCGGTCGGGCATGCGCCATATGTCGGATTTACGCATGACGGGTCGAGTGTCTGCAAAATAAGGGACCACCTGTGCGGACTGCAGTGTGGCGTACGGGTTGCGGCTGGTAGTGGGACTGGTGCAGGTGCGTTGTGTTCGAACGTGTCGGTATAAGTGGTGCGCTGGAAACCACTCACTGGGGATGGTGTCGTGGACGACGGAACGGTGCGTCTCAATACGTCTGCGTAGGTCACCCCTAGAGGTTCACTTGAAGTTGCGAACGCCTGAAGTGGTGCAGCAACCTGCGTTGGTGTCTCGCGACGAGGTGTGCCGAGCGCATGCTGAACTTCGTCACGTATGATGGTGGCGATGCAATTCGTGGAAGGCTGCTGCTGCGCCTGGTTCAGCTGTTGCAGCTGTTGCAGCTCGTCGCGAACAACCGAACGTATCAGCTCGCGAAGCGCTCCCA